>JAHMML010000107.1:0-107351 GCA_020341155.1 Eciton burchellii | reverse complement strand
GGKYYCCCYTTTTATGTCTAACGCTTTTGCGTCTCATTGTAAAAACCCATTCTTTGTACATATCATGTTTTTTTTTACGACTACCACATGTTGCGAACGGAATTATTCTTATCAAGTGTGCTCGGGTTTCGTCTCCATTTCGGATACGAGGCGGGCGGTATGTTTAAGATTCTTATAGGCTTTATTCTTTGTCGGGAGTCTTTGGACACTCGAGAACCCAATGTAAGCAATGTGTCCGGCATGCGTCGATGATGCATCCCTGAGTGGGGGACGTAGATCGTCGACTGTTACGAAAAACAAAAGAGTACCGCTTTTCTCGCAGTTACCAAGGGCCTGTATCCTCAGTGTAGTGCGAAACATCCGAGGTCACTTGTTCAGAGTAAGAATCAAAATACTATAACTGCTAATTTGTTTGCCAATTAAAAGAAGGTAAAAAGGTAGATAGTTATCTATGTCTCTTATCTTTACCGTCACCCTATTCCAGAATCGGCATAAATAAATATTTGAGCAGTGTGGAGCGAATTTATATCGAAGGCGCTCTAACAAAGAATAATATCCAAAACTATTTAAAAAACATTATGATTGAATCTTAAGAGATCATAAAAGATGTTAAAACAGATATATACAAAAAACTGTTAAGATTTTGAAATTAAATATTTATTAATATTAAATACCTATTATTATATTTTTTATATTACAATTTATATGTAATATATATTACTTATCTATATTTTTCTTTATTTATATTGATATCAATATATCTTATATTTTATTTATATCATTCAGAAGTTATAACATTTAGAACATAGTGATAACTATTAGCAAAACTGATTCATATAAATGAATATATTTTATATACTTATACATATATATGTATAATTATAGTAATCACGTTTTAATAAAACAGAAGTTATAACTCTAGAACTGATATCCTTTTACGATTTATATCATAAAAATTTTTTCTAACAATATTATTAAATGATTATTATTGAAATAACTCATTATTCATAGTATTCTTATTTTGTTATATAATAAATTAATGGAAGAATATGTAATTTAAATCTAAAATCAGATTACAATACATTTGAATCGAAACTTGGAAATGTAATGAAGTTCTAAATGAATAGTATTAAAGAATGATGATTATAAGAAAAAAAAATATATATATATATATATAATCGCGTTAGAACGTATTTCGACGTTACCTAGTTTCCATCCTTATTTCCTAAGCTTTCTAGAACTGTATAATTTTATAATGCTAGGGATTCAGCCTAATATCTAACTCCAAATAAAGAGAAAACAAAGAAATATAACAATATAAAAATAAAAAATTCAAGTTGAATGAAATTGAAAGATAAACGTAATACAAGTTTATGTAAAATATGGAACGTCTCTTTTAAATCAATCTATTGTTTTGTGAAATTATTATAATATGAAAAGTTTTTCAAATAAAAGTAAAATGATTTCAAATATTTTTTCATTATTACATTATTATTACATACTTTATTATTACATTATTTTTTCTCTAAATGAAGGCTAAAAAGATACTTGATTGCAAACATTGAAAAGTTGAAAGCAAAAGTTTATCATCCTTACTTGAATGCTTGTAGATATTAACATACATCCTAATTTGCTTGTGAATGACTTTTCAACTTTTAATAGAATATTTATCTGAATAATATCGCGTTCAAAATGACAATTGTTATCCTTTTTTCATCGTAATTTCACCTTGAGAAATCTCATTTTTTATGTAAGTAATAAGAAAAAAATCTAGAGTTAGATCTGTCATGCTAATTCAGGCGATATGTATATGATAATATCATTATTTTTTTTCACTTATCATTCAATCTGTTCTGGGAATATTACATGTAGATTACAATCATTATGACTAAAAATATTATGCTGAAACTACATATTAATCTTAGTCGCAAAATCGACATCTTCGAGAAGTGCATGAAGTATATTTTGAATAAAGATGTCGTTTTAAGTAATGAATTCAATAACAAAATTTCAATTACAGATTATTTATCAATTAATTAATGGATTACATTTATTGTTCAAATTTTGACTACGTTTTATACCGCGCAAAGAGACTGTATCCGCGCCTAGCAGGAATTTGATGCCTTGCATGGTTTTTCTCGGCCTCCTGGTAAAGAAGCCTCTCTCTGTCCAAACAGCTTAGAGTTAGGGAAAATTTTCGGTTCCTTATTGCGTGAGTGACGATACTGTTGGTCTAATATTAGCGGCACGAATGGCACTTTACCTGCTTTTGTTTCGGCCTTCAATGATTATTGCTAATGAGATCATAATCTCTTGTTCAATAATAGTTCTAATCAGATTTTCTATCACGACGATTGGATTCTTCAATTTTACAACTCAATCTTAAATTGTTTACACTATGGACGCATTTCTCGTATTAGTAATTCTTTTTTATACTAATTGTAAATAATTAAAAGATTCAATATTTAATCGCAGGTTATTCTTTATTAGCCAATCCATATCTAAGTATCCAACTCGATAAGTATAAGTTCGATAGATTCCAACTGGCGTTGATCGGCCGACAAATCTCCAACATCATTTGGTTTCTGGAGCGAGATTTTTTTATTCCTAGATCTCGGATAGACTATTGCGTTTTTGCATTCTAAGTTTAAAAAAACTTATAACTATACGACAGTTTTGATTATTTCAAGGTAAAAGGATACAATATGTAATTAGCCAACATGCGAGTGATCGGTATCGCGTGATTTTCTTCTGAAAGTTCCAAAAGTTTCTAAGTCGTGAATTTCAGAGGCTTCACTCGTCGTATATTCCACACCTATGAGTACCACACTGCATTCTGCGTATTTATCGCTGCTATCTTTAATACTTTAAATATTCATCATGCTTCACGATCAAGTGGAGAGAATAATAAAGAAACAGATAGTCATCGCTGAAAATATTGAGTTCTTGGAATGACTTCAATGAGATTGAGAAGGATGACCTTTCATATGATTACCTAGCAATTGACCTATTAAACTTCTATTGGATATCAGATTAACAGCGCTCATAAAATTTTGACAATTTATGAGGGTATTGAGTCCACTGATTATGTAAAGACGAACGTTTACAAAGAGACAGAAAAATTTTATCCTTTCTAGATAAGGCATACATCAACAGCTATCTCAGAAATTTGAAGCTCTCTGATACTTCATCTGATTTTAAGACTACTATTGCTGAGACCCAAATTTGCCAAAACTTAAATTTCCTTCGTTTGATCAACTTATCTGAGAGGATTTTCGAGATCTGTTTAAGTTATTGTTACACAATATAGATAAAATCGTATCCGTTATGAAAATGCAATATCTCAAGGCCAGTCTCAAAAGCGAGGTGACCACAGTTATCGGAAAAATCAAGCTAAATGTTGCGGGCTATGTGATAATATGGGAGTAATTGTTGTCGCGCTATGATAATCCGTGACTGCTTATGATGAGTCATATGTCTCAATTGTTCGAATTTTGTGCGCTCATTACGTCAAATTCGGCGGCGAAGATCAACTCTTTGATCAGCATAGTCAAACAAGTCTCGAAACTATGGATTTGTAGTCCAATGTGACCACTTTCTCTTATATATCCCGTTCCTAGAAGACTTGACAATTCTTGTATGCGCTGGATAAAATATTACGCACCTTCAGCAGAGTCTCTGTTCGAAAAGAATTCGACAAGCTAAAGGAATTCCTACTAAATCGAGCTGTCTCTCTGAACTCAAGAGAACCATAAGCTGTTCGATCACTTTTATCAAGCTTCATCACTAATTATATTAAGAGCAAACGTACTGGGCGGAATAACATCTTGATTAAGCTACTACTACAAATAACGTAACTCTAAATCCACTGCAGAATACTCCACCTGTTATGATCTTGCAGCAGATTTTGGAATCTTCTGGCCGAGCAAAAGTGCGAATAAGCTTAGATAACGAAAGTCTCCTTCAATTTTCTCGGCCATAAATATTCAGCGACAGCCTGCCCGACGATATCGGCACTGCTAAGAAAGCCACCACATGCTCTGGCATATCCGGCATCTGGATCCGCGACTCCTCGGCCTAAATAGATCAGTCTTGACACCGGAAATCTCGGGCATGATTGAAGACACAAAGCATGATATGATTAGTTCAACTAACAATGGTAATAGCAACGAAACTGATCTCTGATTCAGAATGGTCAATGTCAATTTGGGCGTTTCTAAATTCGACATCACAAGTGTCATCATCTCAGAACGCATAGCGCAGTAACTTCTATATAAAAACGTAGTTAATATGACCATATCAGGCTTACGAGAGGCAAACGCTAAGAGAACGGCTCGAGCTGTTTCGCTAATGGTAAATAGCTCATGGAACTCCTGCCAATTATTAATGCCTTTGCATAAAATTTTAATAATGTCGGCTCAACATAATAAACTTCGCTTACGTAAAATCAGCGAATCTGCAAAGGACGTTGACTATATTTGAAAAGACTCCGGCTTATAGAACTCAAGTTTGACAAGTCGTTAATAGTTAATGCTATTTTGCGGGCTGATTTATATCTCGCTAGCGGCAAAAATCAAATGTGACCCTCCCGGAGAACTGGATGCCTGTCTTACAATGTTTGACTGGGTGCTGATGAGCAAATTCACAACAATAATTTTCAAGCAACCAGTTATCACAATACTGGAAGATCCCTAAAAGATCTACAACGGACTTTATAGTGGGCAGACCTTATGAGATAACTCCGAACTTTCTGCTTTCTAATATTCATTATGGTACGATTCCAGCGTCGTACCATATATACGCTATTGCAGTTAGCTAATGATGATTTCTTCATCTGCCGTTTGGAAACACTCTTATGTAGACACTCTTATGTACTATTTAATGTAGACAAAATGAAGAAAGCCTAAAGTTTAGAAGTTGAGGATGCCGACTTCCATCCAAGCAAATGAGCTTGATTTCATGTGGCCTTCGAATTGGTAATAAGAACAAGCAACTATTCATTGATACCAGTAAGATACTTTTACAAAATATTCGGAAGCCATCCAGTGAATGAACATCCTCATGGCTGGTAATCAAAACGAAGACCTAAAAATCTGGTGAATTATTTGGTGTTCTTCTAGCTGCATATCTATTTCAACGGATATTAGATGGTCTACATATCAACACATATCTGCACAGCATGTAAATGTGTTTCAGGATAGTCCTGGCGTGCAGATGGATTCCAGGATGATTCTGGCATGGATTAGATTCTTTCCGATGGATGAATTTTGATGCCAATCAGGTAGCAACTCTTCAAGACTTAATTTCAGCCGAATGCTAGCATTATCTTGCTACGGCGGATCTCGCCAGCAATTCAATTGGTGAGCTCAAAAATTAATCATCGTGATGGCGCGGACACCATGGTTAGACTCATTTTCCGACTCACTTGGCCTTCCGAAAGATAGATTTATTTGGACGTGATTCATTGAACGCTATGCATTCTATGATTAATTATATCAATAATAAGTAATAAGTGCTTCATTTTTATTCTTTTACAATACCCAAATCATAGCAATATTGATTTAAGTCGCAGTATTATTTCAAACGGCAAACGAATTGACTAAGGACTCAGAAAAAGAACTCCAACTGTTCAATGAATATCATATCCGTTCGACAATTGCAGAGATTGGTATCCTGGGTCAAATGCAAAGCGATTTTCTTTGTCTTCTAGGATATGATCTTTGGAGAAAATCGTTCAGGTATACCCGAGATGACACTCCTACAATCTGCAAGATCTGCCAACTTTTTGTTCGAATGACGGATATTGAAAAAAAGCAGCCTCTTTAAACTAAAGTGGTAGGACGTTACATTTTTCGTTTCTGCAAACAAAACGAGCGACATATTTAAATTTTGGCGTCGCCTGGTGCCGAGCTAAGCAATCAAACTCAAGATCAGGCGTTCAATAGGGACTGTGGCAAGTAATCTTTTTTCCGGTTTCGGATGAACCGTAGCTTGGAATTGAGGAGACTTCCCAGTTTGTTATCACGCCAGCGGAGACATCATTCGAGAACAATATTAGTGGCGCGGATGGCACGTTGCGTGCATTTGTTTCAGCCTTTAACTGTTTTGCTATCTGGTTTTTATTCTTTTGTTCATTCGCTTAGTTCTAATAAGCTGACGGATACTTTCCTCATACTGGATTATATAATGTGTCAGTTGTGTTACATTATGCGCAATAAAACAATCCGAAACCAAATCAAAGGATATTCTTTTTTACCTAATCCATATCCGAATATCCATCCTCTTAGCATAAATTCGGCAGAGTCCAACCGGCGCTAATCGATTGGCAAATCTTCAAGTATCTACTTTTCTAAATTTTCGATTATTTGATGTGAAAACAATTGAGAAATTATCTATAGTTATCTAAATGATGCTTATGTTTTTTATATAAATTCATTCATTGTTTTAAAATATATGTAAAATCTATTCTTTATAATATTGGCATTGAATGATGTACCAAAAATGATTTTCATTATTTGATCAACAAAATACGAAGTGAATACTCATTCAAATTTTTGTAAAATTTGTTTGTCATCCAATCTATTTAATAAGTTAATAATATCTCTAATAAGTATTAAAGTATTATCAGTCTCCTAATTTTTGCTATTTTGGATATATTATTGAATATATTATATTGTATTCATAATTACTATAAAAATTTAATTTCATTCATATATTATACAATTTTAATACTTTTTTTTCTTTTTTCGAAGAACATAAAATTAACATAATAAATTAACATTAATAATTAATATTTAAAATTAACATTATAAATTTTTAATAGTTTCTAAAAATAGATAGATCCTAAATTTTCTAAATATACTGTAGTTAATTCCTTAACTGGTTACTAGAAGCTACCAATTTTATATTAATCATCTATATCATTTTGCAAAAGAAAATATGTGTACTTTAATTTTTTAATATGTAAAACTTAGCTGTTTTTCTTAATTTCATAATTGACTTCATTTATGCGACATATTATTTCAAATAGATAACTATATTCATCTGCCAATTTTTTGTTATTATTTCATTATCGTTTCATTATTTCATATTATATATAAACATAATCCTCGGAATTTAATATTAAAGATTTTATTTACTTGCTTAATATTATTTCGTGAATTTTATAGTTTCTCG
The DNA here is from genome assembly GCA_020341155.1 of Eciton burchellii. Classification (NCBI taxonomy): domain Eukaryota; kingdom Metazoa; phylum Arthropoda; class Insecta; order Hymenoptera; family Formicidae; genus Eciton; species Eciton burchellii. The sequence goes on along the minus strand of JAHMML010000107.1, from coordinate 100,175 downwards.
GAGATTTTTCTCTACATATTTTTTAAAATAAAATAATATCAATTGAATTTACAGAAATTATACTTATACTTCGTGTATAATTCTTTACCGAAGTTTGATAAATATTGGAGACAAATACTGAAAACATAAGATTTTCGATCAAATATTAACTCACAATGAAATATTTTTCTTCCTTCATAGTACAAAGTATTTTATAAGAATATCATAACATCAAAAACAAATTTCAATTATTTTGCGGTCGAGTAAGAGAAGATTTTAAATATTTAATTAATATTATGAACGTTCCAATGATTTAATTGTAAACATTAATTTTTATCCACTTCATTTTAAAAATTCTAGCAACTTTTTATTTCTCTGCATATATTATTATTTTAATTTTAAAAGATGTGTAATCAAAGTGTAAATAAATTTATTAATAACTACATCATCTACTATTGTATTGTTAATATCTAATAATAAATCTATATAACACGCTGTATAATACGTTATACAACATTTTATTGATTTGATTTTGTTAATGAATTTTTTCTGTTTTCGGTAAAGATTTTACAATGTTTTCTAACTTTTTAAAATACTTATATCTACTATTTAATATAGAACTTTTTGTTTCAGACTAATTTTCGTTTTCGATAGTGAAATCATGAAGTTTTTACACAATTTTCAATATTTTATTTCATGCTATGAATAGTATTGCTATTTATTTAAAAATTTTAATTATATTGTTATTACCACCGAATTTTTTAAATTTATATTCTTTAAGTACATTTTGTTTCATATCAAGATTACTAATTTATATAGATAAAGATAGATCATATAAAAGCTTTTATTGATGTATGTTTGAATTTATATTTAATCATATTCTATTTGAATCATATTTAACTTACTAGCAGTGCTTCTTACGGATTGATATTATTTTTTGATTGTGCGAAATAGTAATATCTTTTGATTTAATTAAACAATAGTTTCACATAATTTCATATGTGAATATAAATTCATATTTTTCTTATCTATCTTTTCTTTCAGTGACAAGTTTATTACAACTGTGTGTCTTTTTTATCATATTTCTTTCTTTATTATGATATTTCCAAGCGATATTTTGCTTTATTTCTATCAGTTTTAGAAAACATAATTTTAATTAATTAGAAGAAGAGTTTGTATCTGTTACTAATAATGTGTTATTTGAAATTTGTAGAATTATATTATTTATTTTCTATAATACATACTTAGTATGTATTGCAAAAATAAATTATCGATAAGATTTTCATTATTCCTAATTGAAGATCTAATTTGTAAAACTGATATTTTGAAATAGAAAAAGCATCTGTATTAATTCTTTGTTTCTCTTATAATCTAATATGTAAAATTTCTTTTTTTTTATGTAGTTTAAATACTAAATTATTTGAGCTATAACAATTATTATAACATAATTATTTATTTAATTTCGACCTCCAATTGATCTATATGTTATCATAAGATCTTATCTATGACACAGAACTTGAACTGTTAGACTTAAATATGGAGAAGTAGTCAAACAACTAAAAGAGATTAACTTTGGAGTGCCTCAAGGTAGTATACTAGGCTCAGTACTTTATTAGTATTATACTTTTAGCTATACATCGCTAATTTTTCGGTCGCTCTGGTCTTCAACAGCATTACGGACGACGGAACTGTATTTGTTGTTCACAACAATTACATAGAAGCATCCTTGCGACTATAGGAAAGTTTTTATCACATCCAAAGATGGTTAAAAAATGGAGAATCAATGTTAACGGAACAAAATCTGTGCAACTAACATTCTTACTATCAGAAAGGCATGTTCACTAGTAACTCTGAATGATCAGAGAATCCCTCAAGCAGAAGATGCCAAATATTTAGAGCTGAATCGCAGATTAAACTGAAGAAAATATATATCTACCAAGCGAAAGCAACTTGGACTTTAACTGGGAAAAATGTACTAGCTATTGGGCAGTAAATCACTGCCCAACTGTCATCAACTGTCGACTAAAAACATGTTGTTATTGTACAAAGCAATTCTCAAACCTATTTGGATCTAATATATTTAATTATGGAATACGGCCTCCAATTCGAATATAGCAATATTATAAAGATTTCAAAACAAATTCCTTAGAATTATCTTAATTATCTTAATTAGAATTATCGTAAATACTCTATGATACGTCATTAATAATATATCATAATCTTAATATATCATGCATTAGAGATAAGGTAAGAAGACTCAGCCACAGATATGCTGATAGGATGGAAGAACATTTTAACATATTCTAATACTAATTAGATATCTAAGACTAATCTCATGAGAAATGTCAAGACTCCAAACTAAAAAGACTTCCTCAAAATGTATGCATGTGATCGGTATAATTCCATAGGATATATGCCACTGGGCATATGCTCTTCAAGACTTCTTCACTCCTAACTATCACAAGTATCACTAAATATCACATGATAGTTTGTAATAATTTCTAGGAAAAAAATAAAAAAAAATATTTGGTGTTCCTTAAAATATACAATGAGTCAGATATTTCCTGAAAAATTGATTGAATGGGAAAGTACGATAAACTATTCTCTCGTTCATCAAATTTAAATACTTTTTTCCTTATGATTACAGATTAAGTTATGTTATTTCCTCCAACTTTAGTAAATATAAAAAAGAAAATTTATCGTGGCTACAGTTTAATAACTATTAATTTATTATTAATATATTATTATTAATATATGATTAATTTGGCCACAGTTCAATAACTTTTTATAGATAGATTTCAAAATCTTTACAATTCAAGGACATAGATGATCTTCTTAAATAATCAATTCAATCAAAATATTTATGTTTGTACAATTAATTTAATTATAATTTTTCAGGTATTTATGTACATTTTATATTCATGTACATCTGAAAATTTAATATATTATATTATGGATCGAAATGAATGATTACAAACGACTTCAACCATTATATTTATTGTCATCTTCGCAGGAAGATATAAAATTAACTAATTATCTGATGAAGATTTTTCATAGAATAATTATTTTATATAATTTTTTATATAATGTTATCATATATATGTAAGATATTTCTATCCTGATAGAATTATTAAATATAATGGGTTTTCGACGCCTCAGGTTGATGAAATAAGTAAAAGACTCTTTATTCTTCTTCGGAAGATACAATCATTGTCGATAGGCCGGCTGACTCTGTAGCTTCACCACTCGAGACTCTTCGACTTTCTGATACACACCATCTCTCGCACCCACTGTTCGTCTGTCTACTCTCGCATTACTATCACTACTACTTTTACTCTCTTTCTCTCATCGTCTACTCTCGCATTCTCTCGTCGTTACTCTCGCATTGCTATCACTACTTATATGCAGCATCATTGAATTTTTTTCGACATCACTTATCAGTCATAATATCGCAACAAAAGTAAATACTTTCAATTTAAAAAAAACCATGACTTCAATATCTTATAAAATATGATATCGAAAAGAGAGTTTCAGCTATCATATTTGCTTTCAAACTTAACAACAATTAAAATAACATCGGAATCGCTACTTTCCATAGTTTCGAAGTAATCATTTTATAACATTTTAGATATCTCATTATGAATATATTGATATCTCATGCGAAGTATTGTAAACTGTTTCATCATTCATCAAAAATACAAATCATAAAAGATTTTTATAAAAATTGTTTATTTAATTCTTGGACGAAAGCTGGTTCGAACGGCGAAAAAAGATACATAAAACTTGACTTTAAATACAGAAATCAAAATCGTATGAAGATCATTATTTATTTAAATTTCTTAAATAGGAATTTTTATTCTTTATAGGCGATATCTTTTTTTTATATATAAAAATAATATTGCTTACTCCAGACAATGATCAAAACGAGCAAGACTATTTTATATAACGTGTAGAATATCAATGAAGGAAACGGCTGAAATACAATATGAACCGATCAAAAATACTCAAAAATCTAATCAGAAAAATCAATCTAAAATATAAAAGAAATATGGCGAGGAAGATCACGAACGCAAGATGTTAGTCGGTATTATAACTGCGGAGAGAAGAATCATATGATAGCGAAACGTCTATCTAAAAAGAAGGATACCAATTGTTTTCAGTGCAAGGAATTCATTTAGCAATCCAGTATAAAAGACGCATAGACATCAAGTAAGTTAATGCGAGACTGCAGTACATTCACAAGTACATTAAAAAGTATATAAAACTGTAAATATTAGAAGAAAACTGATACCGTTGTTAGATATAAGTAGTGATTTGCATAATAAAAAGAGAAGAGAAAATTAGATTATGATCCTCATCGCTTATTGGACTGGCAATATCATATAGAATTTTAAATAAAATTTAAAAAATATTTTAAATAAAAATATTAATATTAGATGATTTAGCAATCAATGTGATAATAGACAATAATAATTATTATTTAACATGATTATTATTTAACGATATATGTGATCCAGATACGAGTATAAATTATAGTTTATTGTTGCGTATGGATTTATTAAGATATGTAGAATTACTGAATTAATTGAAAACAAGACAGTAATAAAGAAACGTGTTGCTAAAATAACAGACTCATCTGAAATATGAGATACCAGAGATTTTTAACATTAATGTAAAAGAAATTGCACGTCATGTAGATTATCGGCAGCAAATAGAAATTGATTAGAGATCCGAAAATCAAACAACAGATAGAATAATTGATGAAGAATATAAACCAAAAAAATCAAAATAAACTAAAATAAAAATAAATAACATATTGAAAGATAAAATACCTTATCAATGATCATAAAAATTTATAGTTTGCTGAGAGAGTTGAAATGAATAATCAAATCACTAACCAGTTACGGAACAGAATTATATATAAAATACGGTTAATGAATTTATCAGATCTAGCATTTCAGAATATCTTAGCTTGATAACCATGGTTAAAAAGAAAAACACTCATATGTGATTATATATAGATTATAGATACAACAGTATAGATTATACAATTAAACAATTAAACAAAAAAGTAATAACGGATTGCTATTCTGTTTCGTTGATGATCAATTAGATCATCTAATTGCATCTTATATAGTATCCCTAATGAAAGATAGTTTCTTTCATCCACTAAACACTATAAGTGTATTGCCTTAATTGTGTCGAATTGATATCATGAATTTTTTAAATTCTATTTGGTTTGCAATTCATCTGCAAAAATTTATTAATGTTATTTTCTAAAAAATGATTACAAACGCTAATGTTGTTTTAATTTATTCAAATGATTTGATAATTCCATCACGATGCGTAAGAAGGTGCGCGAAATTTGCGAAATATTTTGATTGCAGTAAGAGAATATGGGTTAAATGTAAATTGCAGTGAATTATTTTCTGAAGAAGATAATATAATATTTAATATTATATATTATATATATTATATATTATATATATTAATATTATATATTATCGAAAATAGAAGTGTACATTCTTTAGAACTTAATTTTTCAACTCCTATCAATACAAAACAAATTCAAAGTTTCTTCGGTTTAATAGGATATTTTTGGAAGTTTATTCCAGCCCATTCTGACATTGCATGTTCATTATCCAACTTTCTTAAAAAAGATATGAGATTTCAATTTAAAGATAAGTATTAAGACTTAAGGAATATTTTGAATTGTGAATCGTTGACATTATATTATGTGGAAATAGAACTACATACTGATGTAGTTAATTATGAATTCGATTTTATGTTAACGAAATAATGAAAATCAATTGTTTCATTCTAATGTTTCATCAACTAGCATATTATGCTAGTTGGAAAATATCCGAGGCGGAATTAAAATATTTCAGTTACGAGCTGGAAGTTTCCGCTATAATCAGGACATAAATTTCGAGTATATCTTCTTAGATATACCCTTAAATTGTTATCGTTTATCGCGCATTCACTCTTGTGATAAGAAAAAAGCTGTATTCATATTATGAGATGGACGCTATTGAAGACGCATAAGAATTTCATTATATTATCAAATATGGATCTAGAAAAGCAATGCATTATGTCAACGCTATTAATCGAAACCTATCTAAAGTTATATTTCTTCATGAAGATAACAATAGTGTTATGACATGACTATCACGCGCGCAAGGAGACAATAAAGTTTTGAAATTATTGAATCAATTATAAGTGGAAGTTACAATGATTATGTTTTGCGAAAAAGTATTTTGAATAAAAATTATCATGGCGACACAATTATGTTTTCGTGAAAGGCAATGCAGATAATTATCATGAAATAAATATACCATGAAAGATTTAAAATGAGAAAGCGAAACATTTTTGAAACGAATTTGGCAAACATGTGAAAAAAAATAGATAAAGTTATTAGAAATTGCATCGTCTGTATCTTACCAGAATGAAAACACGAAAACAAGGAATCAAGATTTCTATAAAATAGACAGAAATTTGTAACATCATCGGAGACTTCTCATCTGGAGTCTATAGAATAATAAAAAGAATTATGCAAATATATTTTCAAAGTGTCATGGACGCTTTTATAAAATTCATATATCCCATTGTATGGCTATATCCCATTCGATATTACATCGAAAGAAACGATAAATCGATTGAACAAGCAAGCTGTTGTTTCTAGAAATTCATGCAAAATTATATCAAATCAAGATACTGATTTCATTTTCAATTTATTTTAGAAATATTATACCGACAAAAATATACAAGATACTTTGATTTTTACAGATGTGCCACGCAGAAACGAGTTGAACGCATCAATTAAGTCATAATCCCAATGTTGTCTAAATTTCCCATTCCATATCTGAAAACGTGACATAAGTTTATAGATGATATGCAGATTATATTCTCCTATATATAACTCCTCCATACCTTATAACATGGAATTATTATCTTTAGAATTATTGGATAAAAAACAGTATGCGCTAAAAAATGATCTTGAACTAAAATAAATAATAAGGGATGAAACGATTTGATTGTTACAAGAAAAACACGAATCTTTACGCAAACAAGTCAAGGAGATAATAGAAAAAATCAAAAGAAGAATTAGCGCATTATAATAAGAAAAAACGACCAAACATTTATTCAATAGCTATTTTCACAATGAAACGAACTCAAATAACACCTGGTAATTAGATGTATCCAAAATATTTAGGTCCATATCGAAGTTTATGTTTTATGCGACAATGGTTACAGAATTAGTAAAGTAGGAAAACACAAAAAGCCTCGGTCAACTATTACTTCAATTGATAATATGAAGCGATAATTGTCAAGTGAAGAATTCAGGTGACAATTTCTTTTCAGAAGAAGATATAGATAATGAAGGTTAGCATCATGGACTAATCTCCGGTAGAAATCACGATCGGTAAAGGATTAATAAAAATTGTGCGTAATCGACAGTTTAGAGCGACGCAAAAGAAAAATGCTCGCTAATTGAAACAGACTAATATAAGATTGATATTATTTGCTAATGAACTTTTTCCGTCAAAGCATCGAGCTCCTCTTAATGCACAAAGAACTGTTTTCTTTTAGTGCCACCGAAACAGTATATAAGTTCGAACTAGCATGTCTGAATGGCTCTTTTTATTCCAAATCAATTGATCGGTCCAAGTTATAATCATATAGTTTGCATAATTCTATTATTATCCGTTATAATATAAATTTATATAATATAAATTTCTTTATTATATTATATTAAATATATTTCTTTAATTGGAGTCTCTCAGTGTTCGTCTCACTTCCTTCCCTTTCCTCGTACAAAGATTTTCCTATATTGTTTTGAAATGTTATTAATAGCTCAGTAATCTTTAATGATGATAACAAATCTTAATAAAATCTTAATAAAATGATAAAAAATCTTTAAAGATAAGAATATTTTATTCTTACTAATAAATGAACTGCTTTTATTTATATTATTAATAAATATATGTTATATACTTTACGAATAATAAATACAATTATTTTAAATTTAATTTCATTCGCATTGTGAAGTCATATTTCTGATAAGAGAAATTCAATTCTCTTATCAAAAAAAGAAAGCAACAAATGAACCAGAAATCTTGAAAATAGAGCAATATATTCGACCATTGAATTGAAGAATGGGATTCAATTAAAAGTCCATTTGATTTGTTTTCGCGCATTGCAAGAAAAATATTATTGCATTCTTCTAAATCCTTCCTTTCGTAGATTGTAAATATAATATTAATTATTCTTGTTATATGTAATAGTTTACAAAATTTGTGAAATTGAACTGTGCCCGTTCTTCTTCTTCAATAAATTAATATATAAAACTATGAATATAAAAAATAACTATAAATATATATCTAAATAATTCAATTTACTTACTTGGATAAAGCCTTAATAATCCATCCAATTTCTTGATTTGTTTGAATTTATTAGTAATTCCTGCAAATTTTGTTGACATTTATTGTATTATAATTACATTATAAGAATACAATTAATATTTATTAAATTCATATTTAAATTAAAATTGTGTAAATACAATTTAATAATATAAATTAATAAAGGTAGAGAAATAAACATTATATATTAATAAATAGAATGAAGCCTTCAACCGTTCCCAATTATTATGTCAATAAAGAACAATCATAAATGTAGGAATTAATCTAATTTCAAAAAACAAATATATTAGGGACAAATTAAATGAACTATGATAGAGAAATTATAGAATAATTTATTATATAAAAATTCATTGAAATAAAACAAATTCAAGTATTTCATAATTTTTGCTCATATTCAATTATAAGGAAAACGCTCAAATTTAAATTCGATAAAAATAGAAAAAACAATAAAAATATTGACATCATCAACTTGCACTTTTTACATTTCATAAGAAAAAGATTTCTAGCTGCAAATGCATCCTCTTGAATAAATTTGACTTACTCATATTACAAAACGTATAATAAAACTTCTTTCTTCTGAGCTCTTCAAATGCGTCAGTTCAAACTAAAATTTATATTGTAAACTTTTTCACACGTTAATACTTTCTTCATATACATAATTACTTCATATTTGAGAAAAGGTAAACAATTATATAATTAAATAAATAATTCCGAAACATAAATAAAATCTCTCTCTAGATGTTCCCTCAGATCATTATAGTCCATTTCCGTTAAGTTTCCTTTTCATTTCTACATTTAGTTCACATCTGACTGCTATAACATAATACATTTCCATCATGGATCTTCCTATGCGCCTTTTAATTTGTCGGCTCTTTATCTCATGCATTTCAATTCCTTCCTTCTTAGTAACCCATACGCTCAGATACTTGAAATGATCTACCTGCCTCATCTGCTCATTGAATATTGAGATCTGGAAACTTGCGCTAGAGTTTACATATATTCTGTTTGGACATATTGATTGTCAATCCCCAGTTATGAAAGTGTTCGTTCAATCGTTTCAGCATAATCTCTATATCGAGCATGTCCTGTGCAAACATCTCTTAATCATCTACAAAACTCAACATGTAAAAGTAAAATTCATCAATAAAATGTCACCATAACTCCTCCTTCTCATTCCTTCAGCACTCTTTTCAGATAGATATTGCAGCTCTGCCATAGGTCTTTCGAAGGGCATATGGCTTGAGATTTCCCTATTTTATATATGCTCTAATGTACGCATATAATTCCTTTATGATTCCTATGAGGCGATTATCAATACTTTTGCAGAATTCGCCATATTCGATTTCTAGGGACTGAGTCATAAGCTTTCTTCAATAATTATATGTGTTTCCTCTTCTCTTGCTGTTCTTTATTCCTTTATTTGCTAGATTATAAACAGGTCATCCATGCTTAAGCTGGATTGAAACCATTTTGATTTTCGCTAATAATGTGCTCTAAAGCTTCTCGCAATTTATTATGAATAATCATACTGAACAATCTATTGAGGATACTATTGATACTGATTCCCTTATCATTTCCAAGACCATTCTTACTTTGTTTTTTATATAATGACGTCACATAAGATTATTTCCACTGCATCTTTGGTTCCAGACGGCTATTAATTAATTATAATAGATTCCTATCCAAATATTGTAGTTCACACTTTAACTCCGTTATTATCCTTCCAGGTTCAGAAGATCTTCCATTTTTCGTCGTCTTAATCCTACGTTTCAATTTCTCGATTATAATCTGGATGCTTTGATTGAAGTCCCTCTCTGCAGATATTGATTTCAACGAATTTCGATCTATTTTCAAGAAAAGATTCGTAGTGATATGTCTACTCATAGTGATTAGATGCAGTCCAAAATATTGGGAATCATTCTGCAAATTCTTTAGGAAACGCCATACTTCCGTTGATCGTAAACCCTCAACCATGTTATCTACTTCTCTACATTTCACTTCCCACATTCTATTCTTTCTCTCTTTGACTCTTTCTTTCACTATTCAATTGACTTCTTTAGCATTCTTTGTCCTTTGCATTTTTAGTCATCAAGCATTATATGCTCTTTTCTTGTTCTCTAGGAGACGTTGAATATCATGTATCAATCGCTTTTTTCTCCTTTCCTTTTTTGTTTTATCCAGAACTTCATTTGCTGTTTTATGAATCGCATTTACTATTTGTAGCTGATTTTTTTCTAGTAAGCTCTACAGAGTCCAAGTGTTAAGCCTTCACTGATAAAGATCTTTTATACCTTCCTCTTGTAGGAGAACAATTTATATCGAGGCCAATGTTCAGCTTTTCTTGTCTGGCTAGAATTCTTGGTTATGGAGATTGTGTCAATAGGAAAGTATACATGACTTACCATCGCACAATGATCTGATACACAGTTTAATCTAACATCCTGTTTTTTAAATGCTGCTCTTTATTTGGTTATAATCAATAATAGATTTTTAGTTGAGTAATAGTCTTTCTCATGTATATCTGTATATGTTTTTATGTTCGAAGTATTACAGATTCTAAAGTGGTGCTTGCACGCATTAATAATCTCTTATCTCACTATCATTTACTATAGTTTCACCAAATCTTCTAATTATTTTGTCCAGATTTCTATTTCCCATTCTTGTGTTTAGATCTCCTGTCAGCATTAATTGTCGTGAGTATCTAATTTAATCCAATTATTGACTTAAAATTTCATAGAACATCTCTTTCCTCTGGGCAATAGAGTTGTCGGTTGGCACATATACTGTCAAAAATGTAATCTCTATTATAAATTCTTAAATCTAATCTCAGATATCTTTCACTTAGATATCTTTCACATACTGTATATGAATGCTCTTAATAAAATTCTTCCGTATAAATATGGCGACGCCTGCCCTTACTCTTTCCCATTTCTCGATTCCCGACCAAACCAGTATAAACTGGTCTGCATTGCATGACCATGATCTTTTCTTTTGTTTCAGAAGGCAGAAGATATCCCTCCAATGCTTCATTTCTTTCTTAATAACTTCTTGCGATTTTCCATTAGATAAACCATTCATACAATCTAGATTCCGCAAATCATTCTCCGTTTTCTCCTTGACGCTCCTTATTGAGATTTTTAGCAAATAATGTTTTACAAGTGGTGGAGAGCTAATGCCCTGCCTAACCCCTCAATCAGAATCAGTGTGCTTCTCTTATTCTAATTCTTCATTTTTGGCTTGTCCTACTAATAGTTACCGTCGGTATAGCCCTCAGGATTCTCAAAACTCATATGCTGCTCTACCCAATAGATATCTTCAGCAAGGTGAAAGCACTTCGGAGGTAATTTTATATGATCTTATTATATTATATATGTTATGTTATATAGGATTATATCTTATTATATTATTTAGGAATACAGAGCAAATATAATAATATTTGACAATATCAACATATTATTTACATAATTATATTAAACATTACATTATATTTCTGATTATCTGTGAATAAAAATTTATTTATTTTTTTATCTGACTCAATATCAGTTTCAATATATAATCAAATATGATATTAAATTAAGTTAAAGATCACAAATTACAATCGTAAGTATTTTATTTAATAAGTATATTTATTGAATTAAAAGTTATTTTATATGTAAAAGCATTTGACAAAATATATCTAATTTTAAAGCCTGCTTCTATAAAATATCGAAAAATATCGAAATATGAAAAAGTCAGGAATAAAAATCTAGAATATATATAATATATATTATTTAGCAATATTTCATTTTAGTATGTACGAAATTGCTTATCCACAAATAATCCACGTAATATATTTTATGATTGTCTCATCTATGTGAATATGCACAAAAATGTCCAGAAACATTACGATTACAAAATAATATTATAATAAATATTTAGTGTATCTTCTTTCACTTGAAAACATGTTTCAATGCTTTTACAGAATTATGTTATGTTTAATTTATATTACGAAAATCAGTCTTTATTCCTTCAATCCTTTCTGATTTATTAAATAGATTAAACATAGAATGTATAGAAATAATTGGATTACTATAAATTATATAAATCATACTTAATGAATAATTGAAGTCGCTCACTGTTCTTTTATTTCTTGCAATTATTACCAAAAATATTGGATAGTAAGGAAAGAGAAGCATATTAAAAAAAATTGATTCATATTGTTCGTGATTCTGTATCAGAAAACAAAACATTATGCGTTATTAACGATCCGGATTTTATCTTTTCAATCCAGTACATTTTTGTAACTGAAGATAAATCGAATTCTTTACGAGAAATGAATAATTCCTGTTAGTAATATATTAAATACACGTAATACCATTTCGCGAATTTAACAATAAAAATGGATTTCAAAAACTTGTTTACATCATGTTAAAATAAACAGTAATATCGTAGAAAATAAATTAATATCCAATGTATCTATATATTAGTAAACTTTTCTATGAATATTCGCATAAGCAAGATAATGTATACATGTTTGTGAAAGCAAATTTGTATTGAAAAAGTATATTGCCAAATATCATGTTATATAAGCTATTATAAAACGAGAATCTGTGGTATCTTATATCTATTATAATTCAAAAATGAAAAGGACATAATCGTAATATGATTACAAAAAATATATTTTTAGATATAATAAACAGAAAAGCTTTTTAATGAAAAAATATGATGTTACTAAAATAAGTATATAAGTATATAAGTATAAAGTTAATATTACATTATTTATTAATAATAAATTGATATTGTTGCTTCACATCTAATCAATATCTAGCAAAGCTAAATTCTTTTTCATTAAAACAGTTTTTTATTTATTATATCTTAAAAATATACTTTTTGTAATTGCACTACAATAATATAATTTTTGAATTTTAACATATATAAATTACTATTCTTTCTGTATTTTTTTATTATTTTCGTGATATTTATCTATTTATCCATTATTATCGTGATATTTTCTGATATTATAACCTATCTAAGAATGTTTTATATATATTGTTAACGCGCCTTCAATGATTCGCGCAACACTGTTTATATATTTATTCATTGCTGGTTTGAGAGAGTGTGTTCAATAAAGATGAGAATCGTAGAAAACAAAATAATCTCCTTTAATCGTCAAACAACTTAACAGTTACAATATTTGGATACTCGCTTTTATTAGGTAATAAATGTGCAACCGTTGCTTCTGACTTCTCGTAGGACACTGAAGACACTGATCCTTTGTCATTTGTTGTTAGCGAACGATAACGATCTTTCTTTGTTTCGGCAACGGTTGCGACTTAATCCCTTGGCTTTGTGACTCATACTCGAGATAAGCGATATAAGTTGTTTACGTTGAAACCTTTCCAAACCAAAGACAACGCATATAAAAATCCTTAACATATATTATTAATTACATGTAATGCATATTATTTTTCACTTCATTTTTTCTTATAAGAGATATTTTTTATTATAGAAATAATATAATGTAAATAATATATGAATTATAATAATTAGTTCAAATAAATATGAATAAAATGGAAATATTACGGATGAAATGAAACATAATGAATACAATATTTTATTACATTCAGATGAATGTAATAAAATATTTTTTTTTAAGATTTTTCCTCATATTGATCATCTTCTTACTGTGCCATATGCTCAATATAGTATATAGGCGTACATGCGTTTATTGCACAATGCGAATGTTTTCTTCTGCAAGTCTGAATAAAGTGGCAGCGTCTGGGATATCACATCAGTCCTGATGTTGCGGAGCCATGAATGTTGTCTGGTCTTCTTTTCTCCTTGATATATCAAGTCGGGAGATTTTTCGCATCCCAGTGATTTAACATCGGGATTGGAGGCCATTTTTTTAAGTATTGCTGCCATAGTAAAATTTTTCCGAACCATAAGTGTCCTGGGGAAGTATGAGGAAGTATTTCCTTTTTATAATCATCATAAGTTTCCGTTATTTTCGATAATGCTAAGAGATAACGTTTTCTTTATTTCGGATGTTAGAGTTACACCATTCATATTCGGTCTCTTTTATAGACTCGTCCTAGCAACTAACTTCCAGACAGGACTTGACAGGACCTTTCTTGGCTCCAATACAATTTGCGTGTTAGAAGGGAAAATATATTCGTGGAAATCGAAGACTTATGAAGAAATATTGAAATGATGCTGGGAATCAAATGCTGGATCTTTCGATTGTCAAGTAATCGCTCTCGTCTCTCAGCTATCCCCTCCTTTGCTTCTCCTTATATTGATACTATTTCTTAATATCACATTTGTTAGAACTATTTTTATATCTGCTTTATATTACTTTGTTCTTTCCCTGTTTCTAATAATATGTATATTATGTATCTTATATATATTAATTCATAATTATTATAAAATCGTTATTATAAATGTATGTACTTAACTTATTTTTCTTTTTTTTTTAAAACATAAGTTTTTATAGATGTCACATCTCTTTCAATTACCACACATTTTTACTCACATCCACAGATACCCATCACATCCATACTTACCCATACATGCGCATGCACGCACGCGCGCGTATACACACACACACACATACATACAAATAAATACATATATATATATAATTTACATAATAATATAACAAATATATGTATACATGAAATATATAAATAATATACATAATATAAACAATAATATACACATAAAACATATATATATATCAGCATTTTTATAAGCAGAAAATATGTGATTTGATTGATGTGATTTATGATTACATGTATGTAACTAATATTGTTAAAGAAATTCAATAATTTTTAATCATTAATTTCAAGCAAGTTTTATACACATATTATATCAAAATAAGAAATCTGTATAACATTTCTTTTAAATTATTTGTATAAGAATTTTAAGTCATTCTTATTTATTTGTTAACATTCATCCGATTCTTCTAAATAATTTATCTATGAATACTATATAAATTATTTTTCAAGTATACTTATAAAGAAAGTCCAAAAAATTTAAATCATGGAATCAAGGAGATATTAGATTTAGAACTCATAGAACTCATTCAACTTTCAACATAAAAGTTCAATCCTTTGGAAGTATTCCAACTAATATTTTAATTCAAATTATTAAATCAGTTTATGAAACATTTTTCCGTAAAAATATCAGTATTATTACGATAAAATTTATTATAATTTTTTGAAGAATACCTGTAAATAGATTCTGTATTTTTGTTATATTTTCGTTAGTGAATATAAAACACTATTAAAATTAATTAGTAATTAAATAATACCGAATTCTCATTATTAACAACATTCAGCAAGGCATATAGAAGTCTCAACAGTCTTCAGTCAACAATTTCAATTAATATAGTTATATAGTAAACTATATTAGTGTAAATCAATATATTCAATTAATTCATTTTAGATTAAAGCCACATGACTCCAAATATTTCAAAAAGTTTTTTCTTCTATTAATACTTTTATGGAAAAAAAATTATCCTTAATTAGCAATGTAATTATGTGTCGAGGAGAAGTCTGTATTTGCATATTCCACAATCTACTGCCGGATTTTATTTCATGTTTTATAACGCGCTGCATATCTCAATTATCAATGCTAAAAGTACTAATCTCGCGAACCGTTTTAATAATCTATTCAAACGTTCTAACACGTCGGTTTGATTAGATATTAAACTACGGAGATGACACGAAACTAATCTTCAAATATAATTATAGAATATAACATGGAAAAAACTATGATGCGGGAAATCGGACACTCAATACCTGTCGATGAGAAGAATAGGTAAGTGAGTTCCCCTTGGCAGTATGCACCCGCCTAATGACCTCAACGGAATGTCAGGCTGAGAGACATAATTATGTTACTGATACTTCAGTTTATGAATATGAATTTAAATCACCAAAGAAAGAGCTCTTATAGAGCGCATCGAGACAGATAGAAACCACGACTAAAATGCTACAATAGGATAGGAACTTCACACTCATAGAGTGCCAAATAAATATGATTACATCGACGGATGAAAGTATTCGCGAGATCAATACATAATCGGATATTACCATCTCTGGTAAATTGCAAACTATCTTACATGGATAGGAAGAGAGCATAACAAGAATGTATTTAGGAAACCTGTGTTGTATGACAACAAATCCTGCATCAAAGCTTTGCTAACACCAGAATCGCATTTTCTGAGCATATCAAATGTTGAACGGAATTTACGTACAACTTGAGGTGTGTTGACACTCAAACACAAATTCCACACAATACTCAGAAGAAAAATGAGGAAGGTTCGTGGAAGATACTTAGTAGCAAAAAGAGACAGGAATAGTTCCAAACTGATAACATGTCGTAAACAATCTAAACCGGACAACTACTAGCTAAGCAAACCCATACATACATTTAAGAGCTTTGAAGGACTCGGGGAAGTGCTCGATGACATACATGACAATGCAAGAATGCAGAAAACATTCAAATGCCTTCCAATCTTTGTTGTTACAGTTACCAACTTACAGCCACTGAATCGCCAAAAAAAATCGTCACTAGTTATTATGAAATGAAAATTAAAAATAATAAACAAATTAAAATCCAACGCAAAAGCTTCCATGCTTATATCAATAGTGAAAGAGTTGAAAAGCATAATGAAAAGTAGGGATACAGAATTCCACGCATATAAATAAACAAGACAGGATCTTTAATGTTGTCCTTAAATACATGCATTTATCAAATGTAGATAACATCAGAAAAGAAATTAAAGATCATGGACATATAGTTACCAACGCATGGAACAGCAAGAAGCATTTCGAAGACAAGTAAGACTCTTCCTGTGCTCTATAATGAGTTGAAACCCGAGAACAATAATAAAAACATCTACGAAATTAAATCATTTCTCCAATGCAAAATAAAATTTGAGCCATCACATTCAAAATATGAAATTCCTCAATACATTAATTGCCAGCGGTATGGCCAGAAGTTTTCGCTTCCGTTAAACAAAATGCGTCGAAGTACGCAGAAGATCATCTAACTTTCTACTGTCCACTCAAAAAAAATCTAGAAAAATTATATGCGTGCTGTGTGAAGCTAACCAGCCAGTCAATTACAAAAGTTGTATGATTTATAAAAATCTACAAGAAAGAATTATCTCTGCATTACGGAGAAAAGTAATAGCACCCAAACAATCACAAACTAAACTTGCAAGCATATAAATTAGACCTGTCCAACCTAGGGCGGGATCCTAATATAGAAAGATAATATGCTTTAGTCACAACAACTGAAAGTAGACAACTGAAATACATACCAAAATAATTAGGCTATAGTACCAAATAATACTTTCAAATTCAGGAAAACTTGAAGCAAGCAATATACAAGTATTAAAATATATGATGAAAGAGTTCATAAAAGAAATGAACTCATGGACAATGTTAAACATTCTCTCATTAATAACTCTCGTCACCAAAATGGCATAATGGCAAAATGGCATATGACACTTGAAAGAGCAACTTAAAATGCCAACGGAATGGCTAAGGATTCGCAAAAAATCATAACTTTTATTTTCAGCCAAAAGATAGACATATTAGTTGTTTTTGAAACATATTTTACCAATCAGAGCTACTTCCATTTCCCTATCTACATATTGTATTGCACAATGTATCGTGATGGTAAGGCCCATGAAGGAACTGCTCTCATTATAAGAAGCAGCATTAGATATTGTGAAATTGGCAAATACCAAAGAAAATTCTTGCAAGCTACTTGTGTTGTAATAGAAGATTGAAACGGATGCATAGCATAAATTAATGCCCAATTAATTTAGTTTCCGACGTAAGCACGCAATCATAGAACAAATATACAGAATTGTCAAAAGAATAAATAAAGATATGGAAGTAAATAGATGTTCGGCGATCTTCCTCGATGTTTCATAGGCCTTTGAAGGTCTGACACGATGAACTTTATAAAATTAAAAACAGCTTCTCATCTGAGCTCTGTGCCATCATAAAATCCTATCTATTATATAGAATTTTTATAGGTAAGTATGAAGAAGTAGTCACACAATTAAAAGAGATTATTTGGAGTTAATCAAGATAGTGTTTTAGTATTAAAATCAATGCTCTATCCACTAGATATCGCAGATTTCTCAGACATATCAGTCGCTCTAAGTAATATAATTGCAACCCATGCGGATGATACAGCTATACTTATGGCTCATGACAATCATAGAAGCATGTCTGCTTTTACAAGAAAGTATCTCTTACATTCAGAGGAAGTTAAAAAAATGGAGAATCAGAGCTAATGAGACAAAACAGGTGTATATGATATTCACTATCCGTAAAGAGACGTGCCCATTAATAACTCTGAACGATCTGAGAATTTCTCAAGATGCTAAAGATGCTGAATATATAGGATTACACTTCGACCGTAGACTAAACTGAAAAATCATATATTCAACAAGCGAAAACAACTTGAATTTCAATTGGAAAAAATGCAGTACTAGTTACTCAGCAATAAATCGCAATTGTTGTTATGAAAACAAGTTGCTATTAGAACAAGAAATCCTTAAACCTATTTGGACCTATGGCTTCCAATTGTGGGGCACGGTTTCCAATACAAATATAGAAATATTATAAAGATTCAAATACTTTAGAATTATCATCAATGCTCTTTGGTACATCATTTGGTATAGCATATTACATTTTGATGTATCATCGGTTAGAAATGAGATAAAAAGACTTAAACAAAGATATGGAGGATAGAGGCTGGCAGAATGGAGGAATATCCTAATATACTCAGGACTAATCTCATGAGAAACGCCAAGACATTTCGCAGATTAAAAAAACATCCTCAAGACCTACGCATCTGACAAGATTGTGATATATGCCACGAAGTATATGCTCTTCAAGATTTTTTTACATCTAACTACCATATAATAAATATCATGTTGTGACAGCTTGTAATAATTTCTAGGATGACAGTAAAGAAAAAAAAGAACCAGCAACATAACACAGACGAAAAACTGTTAACTGGAACTTTCTTTTAACTGGAGATAAATTCTTGAACGAAATCTTTTTCATTTTACATTCATTATTAAATGTTACAGTTTTGAATTGTTATATACAAGTTATATACAAACGAAAAATTAAAAAATTTTCAAATCATTCTATTTTATTTATATTTATAATCTTTTTATGTTTATATATTTATACAATTCTTTTATACTTTTGTACATTATTTTTGTGCATGCTTTCATGTATTTTATTATAAAATACATAAAATATTTTTTTGTCTTTTTTAAATACCAATCTCTCTGTAAACTGTATTTTAGAAATTAATGTTTAAAAATTATTTTGGAACAATTATAATAAATTTTTATTGTAAATATATTTTTCTTATTCTTTGCTAAATAGTTTGAAAAGCATTTTTATATGTTCTATTTTCTTGTATTAAAGGATGAACAGTTATGTGAGTAAGTACTTACTACATCAAGCTCTTAAACAATAGTAAAATTTTTGCAATAATTATTCGAAAACTTTGTATTGAATGCATTTCATAATTTGCATTTCATTTATTGATGAAACTGCTACAAAAGTATTACAAATTTCTAATATGATCACCTACAAATTCTATTCTTTTACAATTATTTAAACAAGCTATCAGCAGTATAGAATAAAAGAAAAGACACCAAATATGATTGACGCGTGTCAATAATATAGAAATCGATCGAAATGTTATGCATTGTGTGTGTGTTGCGTATGTATTATATGTATATGTGTTTGAACATATCCAAAAACAAAGAACAACAGTAGGAAAAAACGCTCGAAAGTTGCGAGACAACGTCTAGATCATAATATGTATGTCTGTATCATAATATGATTGGCTGATTTAAATATTCCGGGATTATTTCCGTGCAATCATGTGAGATGTATTAAAATTAAATAAGTCACGCGCAGAGAGATTACCGGAGAAAAAACGAAAGATTGAAAGAGTCATATCAAGATGAGCGAATTGTGAATATTGTGAGAAAAGAATTGTGAAAAAAGAATAGCGGTGAGCTATAAATCTAGAGTTTAAAATTAAGAGTTGTAAGTTGTGAGATCCGTCGGGATCATTAGGGTAATTACATGGGATAATTAGTCTGACGAAAGACATTATATTCTAGCTCCTATAAGAATAAAGTATTTATTTTCCTGTTCCATTTTTAATCAGAAGCGTCGAAAACCCATCATTTATATCATATTTCCATTTGATCCAATTGTGGATCCTACAACAGCGGTTTCCATTACATGAACGTTATGTAAGATTATTAAATTATAATTGTAATGATTTTTTAGATTATCAGTTATGTCAATTTCAAGATTATTATATTACTTCAGTCTTTAAAGCGTATACTTCTGGCTGAAAGATTGTTAGAAGATTATTATGTACTAATAGATGATGAGGCTTCAACATATTTTGTATGCAATATGAGCAAGCATTTAAATATGATGTTCGCTTGAGATAGATTGGACATTGTTTAATCTCTTTGATTCCATGATTTAAACTTTTTGGACTTTCTTTATAAGTATACTTGAAAAGTAATTTATATAGTATTCATAGATAAATTATTTAGAAGAATCCGATGAATGTCAACAATCAAATAAGAATGATTTATAATTCTTAAGACAGTTCATGAGTTCCTAAAAAAAATATACCAAATTATACATGGAAGTAAGAGGAAGATATTTGAAACATCGAAGTAAAGATTTGGTAAGATCATTTTTTTAATCATTTTAAATGCTAAATACTTTTCTACACATCTTATATATATATATGTATGTATGTAGTAGAAAGGGATTATCGATAGCGGCATGTATCAAAAGTTTATAATCGGAAAAGCCGACGCGCATGTGCGCCTGGAACAAAGGACAACTACGAAGGAATCCGTTAACACTCGCGTTAGCGTGATTAGTCCAGACTGAATGATAATATGTAGCGATTGGCTGATAACTCTGAGATGTGGCATCACTCTTGAGTATAAAAAGGATGGCATAAGGTGCGGCAGTGGAAGAGGCAGACGATAGATGATAGAGGAAGGAGAGTAAAAGTAGTAGAAATAGAAAGACGGACGACGGATGACGGACGAACAGCAGACGAGAATAACGACGACAAGAGTGCGAGAGTAGACGAGATAGACAGTAGACGAAGTAGACGAGGTAGACGACATAGACGATAAAGGAAGGAGAATAAAAGCAGTAGTGATAACAAGACGACAGATAGACGAGAAGGGAGTACGAGAGACAGTGTGTATCAGCGTAGTCGAAGAGTCTCAAGTGGTGAAGCTACAGAATCAGCCGGCCTATCGACAAAGATTGTATCTTTCCGAAGAAGAATAAAGAGTCTTTTTACTTATTGTTCCATCAACCTGGTATTGAAAACCCATTCATTTAATATCATCATCAAGGGATAGAATAAATATCCTACAGACAAATATATATATATATATATATATATATATATAAATATAAATATAAATATTAAATGTAAAAAATCAACCAAATAAGAAATTTTTCAAAAATAACAACCTACATAAAAATTTATGCTAATTATAGCATAACACAATGAAAATTCAATAATAATATTATTATTATTGAATCAATAAGAGATTCAACAATAATGCATTTTCATACAATTATGCATGATCGAACATACTTATCTCTATAGATATAAATTGATCATGTAAATGTCAAACAAGAAAACCTAGTGGAGATTAGATATTAAGCTCTAGCTCTGTAAAATCATATAATAATCAAAAAGGCTAAAAAATACTCCGGAAGTTTGAATGGATTTACAAAGAAACAAAAACGATTTCGAGAAAATCATTAATTTCAGGACTTGGAATATACAGGATATTAAGAGCGAACTTGATTTCATAACCAAAGATTTGGGAAACTTAAAAATGGATATAATAACGCTGATCTAAACCTAAAAAAAGAAGAGACAACTCGAAAAACTGTGAGAACTATATACATTCGTACAGCGTGCCAAAGAAATAGAGAGCAAGACGTGATGTATCCATTCTAGTAAAAAAGCACTTGAGGAAATATAGATTGGATTGGGAAGGCATCGATGAAAATATTATTAAATGGAAGATATACTTATTATAACAAAAACTAACAATGATTGGGCTATATGCAATAACTCCATTGCAATAAAGGAAAACTTTTTCAGAAAGATGCTGTAATTACAGAGATGGGAGACAACAGAAAAATTCCACTTCTTAGAGATTTTAACAGCAAAATTAAAAGAAGAAATACAAATGAAACAATAGGCCCATACGAGAATGGAAATATAAATGACAATGGTAAAATAGATATTTGTGAATATAATAATTGTTTCTATAAACATAAAAACATTCAGAAGCTCACTTGTGTACAAACAATGTGAAATCTAAACTCAATAATCGATGATATAATCATTAAACGAAATTCAAAGTTGGTAATCAATGATCTCAGAGCATACAGAGCAACTTGTGGATTACCATCACTTATTAAGAGCGGAAATATTGATATTGTTTACAATGGTTATCGACAAAGTAAACAATCGAACAAACAATTTGAAAAAATAAAATACAATTTGGAAAGCTTACATCAAGAAATTAAAAGGAAATATTTCCAAAGAAGATTAAATTTAAAACTGAAAGAAGATCTTGCACATGTATCGCCAGTCATATATAATAATTTAATAATAATTTAATATTAATATTCATAAAGTACCAGCTGAAGGGCAAGAAAAAAGTATCAAAAAATAGTCAAGTAGTAATCTGATAGACGAAAGGAATTAAGAACTTTGCGAAGAAAAAGAAAAAAAGATATCTAAAATTGCTTACTATTAAAGCAAT
The DNA here is from genome assembly GCA_020341155.1 of Eciton burchellii. Classification (NCBI taxonomy): domain Eukaryota; kingdom Metazoa; phylum Arthropoda; class Insecta; order Hymenoptera; family Formicidae; genus Eciton; species Eciton burchellii. Next base: position 76,895 of record JAHMML010000107.1, on the reverse strand, counting down.
GAAAAACAGAAAAAGTTAGTAAAGAATATAGAAAGAAATAAAGTTAAGTCCGCAAAAGACAGAACATATGAGAGAAAAAGTGTTCTGATACAACTATATCGGAGGAAGACGATGAACAGAGGTATGGATATTTATAAAGAAAATTCAAACAAATAATCACGGAAATTCAGGTAATTAATCATAAAGAATGAATGAAACAGTATAAAAAACTGCTTACGGAAAACAAAAAAGAATAGACGGAAGACAGGTAGATACTGATATTGATATTCATGGGCAATAAGTGAAGATAGATCAAATAATTGTAAAAAAATCCATTAAAATGTTAAAGAACGACAAGACATTCAGTTTAGAAGGCATAATACCAAATTACTTAAAATTGAAATAAATAATTTATATAGAATAATAATTATATATCAAGTATTAAAAAGTGCCTAGAGAAAAAGTGTCAAATGAATAAAAGATAGCATATGTATTCCTTGCATACATAAAAAATTTCGATAAGAGAAGAAGGATAATTACAGAGGAATATCAGTAACAAATACAATAAGCAGGTTGTATGGCAGAATATTAAAATACTTCATTAACGCTAAATATTAAGAAAATGAAGAAGAAGAACTGAAGAAGAATGAAGAATTTGAATTTATAACAAGGGAAGCATGTATCGATAATATATTCCGTCTTAAATAAATAATAGAGAAAATGGCAATTAACAGAAAAGTGCACATAATATTCGTAGATCTAGAAAGCTTATAATATGGTACCTATAATAAAGTTATGGAAAACTTTAGAGCAACATTAAGTACTCTTAATTAAGACTCTGCGAGATCTATACAATGGAGCAAATTCAAAAGTTAAGATTGATATTTATCTAAAGAATTCATAACGAAAGAGTTTCGTCAGGACTACTATATATCTTCATTGCTATTGAAAATATATACAACAAAGGATCTACGAAAATGGAAAAAAAAATATTCTGGTATAGGAATAAAAGAATGCCTGCCTGTACATCTTACAGTTTGCAAATGATCAAGCATCAAGTTCATTAGCAAATGCTAATGATAAAAAGATATGGAGTATATAATAAGAAACCAATCGAAGAATGTAAACAACGGAGTCTGACAGTTAATCGAAGAACTTAAATACTTATGCATTGATAATGAACACGAAAATTTAAACTTGGAAGATAACATCATTGCAACTTGTTTAAATTATATATACCTAGGCTCAATCTTTAATAAAGAAGGGACAGATGATGAAAATATCCGGAACGGAATTGTATCGGCCAGAAAAACAAACAACATCTGAATAATATATTCTGGAGTAAAAAAAATAATCAAAACTTTAAATCTTACTATTATTATTATTCTATCACTATTTCATCACTATCTCATTATCATCTTTAAATAATTAAAGATAGATGATGGGAGTCTTATCACACTTCTTTTTTTAGCTACGTGTTTTAAAATCCATTAAGGTTCATGTATCCTAATGGGTGTTTTGTTACGATATTTCTTGGGATATAATAATATATAATTCAGTTTGTCGTCGATATCCCTACTGATGAATTTAGTGATTTGATTTTCATGAATTGTCATGGATTCTTTGATTTTCTTGTTTATCAATAGATAACATGCTATGGAACATTGAAAATAACTCTGAGTATTTGTTTTGGAATCCTCATAATATTTCTATATTTTAATTAGAGGCTATATCCCATTGGGAGCCATAGGATCAAATAGCTTTGAAAAATCCTTGTATAGTAACAACTTGTTGCTTGTGTTCAGCGGACAATTGTGATTTATTGTCGGATAGTCAGTACATTTTGAAAAATTGAAATCCAAGTTGTTTTGGCTTGATAAGTATATGTCTTCTTCTTTCTTAATCACTCTCATCGAGATGTAGTCCTAAATATTTGACAACTTCACCTTGATACTCAGACCATTCAAAGTTACTAGTAAACACATCTATTTAGTAGTAAATATCACATGCACTGATTTTGTCTCGTTAGCTTTAATTTTCTATTTTTTCAGTCACCTCTAAATATAAGAAAGATTCTCTTTAAACGCAGACATGCTACAATAGGATTGTTGTGAGTCACAAGAATAGCTGTATCGTCTGCATAGGTTGCAATTATGAAACCCAGAGCAACCGGAAGATGTGCGATGTATAACAGATAGAACACTGGTAATACTAATACATTTTGAAGAACTGCCGAGTTAATTTCTTTTAATTGACCATTAATACACTATTCCATACTAATTGCTATATTATGAAAGTTCTATGTAATAGATATAATTCTATGACGATATAGAGATTAAATGGGAAGCTATTTCTAATTTTATAAAATAGTCTATCGTGCCAGACCTTGTCGAAAGTCTGTGAAATATCGAGAAAGACCGCCATAAAATATTTTCCTTATCTAAATCTTCGTTATCTAAATAACTTCTATATCTTTATTTATTCTTTCGACAATTCTGTATACCTGTTCTATGATTGCGTGCTTACATCGAAAACTTAACTGTTGACTGCGAATTAATTTATGCTTTTCTATTTATATTGTGGAGAGTCTAAAGAGCAGACGCTTTTGAAATAATTTCGATAGGGTAGGCAATAAAATGATCTAATATACGTCTATACGATTCAACAAGTTTTACAACTTCGCTAGGTGTCTGGATTATGATGATTTGTACTACCTTCTATTGGGGTGGAAAAAAGCCCTATCTGAAGATTGCATTACAAAGTTGGGTGATAAATTTTATTCTTATATCTGGTAGCATCTGTAGTATTCGATTGGATTGAAATCATAAACTACCATCTTCTTTGGACTCAGATTTTTTATCACGGTTCGCACTTTTTTACAGTGAAAGACTATGTAGGAAGATCTAGGACAGCAGCAGTGATATAGAATCACTAAATTACGAGTCATTTATTTTTCTCCTTTCAAGCACTCTCACGCGGGATAGACTTAAAACTCTGGGAAAGCGAATGTATAGCGAATGTTAAAGGCGTATTCCTTATCTCTCCTGTCCCAACTCCCTTGTGCTTCCTAATAAACGGGTATTGTGCGTTTCAGCATCTTGGTGGTTTTCCATAGAGAATAGCTGTAGCAGTAGGGCTTAACTTGCCTAGATACTTTTGTATCTTTTTTGCTAAGTCCAACAGTTTTTAAATGTTGAAATGGTGCTGCGATCGTGTAACATGTAGTGAAATTCGTTGCAAATTATAACATCTTTTTTGAGTTTTGTATTATGATACTGAATATCCAGACGAACTGTCCGAACTGTCGGTATCAAAATAAATAATCGCAAGGAACCATTGGGATATCAGATATCGATTCGGTCAGAAACCGTGTTACAGAAATGATAGAAGATCAATCGCATAAGTCTAACTGCAATGGCCGTTCTACACATCTACCATGCTAAGGAATATAGTTTTGTTAGTGCGTTTTATTGAGAATCCATGCTTCTCCGTCTTTCATTTAGATCCTGAGATATTTAATCAGGTTCGCAGAGTACTGATTCCTGCGTACACTTAACGTATTTTGTATGCTAAGGATTATCAACCAGGTATCGATATCTATATATGTCGATATATGTCGCGACTGCTACGCTGGTTGCAGAGAGATTCCCTATAATACCAAGTTGGTAAGCTGATAAATCGGTAAACCGGCAAGTCGATAAGTGAGCGAGTCGGTGAGTCAATAAAAATCAGTAAGCTGGTAAATAGGCAAGTCGATAAATGGTTCGAAGACTTCGAACTAGGTATAGCCGGAATTAAACATCTACTCTACTTTACTAAATATAAAAGAGAGGAAGGGAGAATATGGAAGAGAAAAAGAGAAGAAGAGAAGAACATTGCGTCTAGCAGCATGCCTTTCATGTCTTCAGCAGAAAGAGGCTCTTCAACTGATCAAAAAAATGTAGCAAGCTCTCGTCGAAGACACGATGAGCATGAAGATGCCATGCAAAAAAGGCCATGAATCAATGCTTAGACGAAATGCTGCTGATCACAAAGCAAAATAATGCGTTATCCGCTATACAGGGTAAATGCTCGGCGTACCGGCATATCATAAATATGAGGGACACTCAACGCGCTCCAATGTACGTAAGAATTGAGAAGCTTTCAGCTCAAATATATAGTACACCAAAAAGACATATTTTCTTTGTACAAAGCAACGACAAAGAAAAAACGTCAAAAGACATAAAAGAAGAATTAATAAATAAAGTGAATCTAAGAATGGATAAAATAAAAATAAAGATATCAGACAAACAAAAAGTCAGTAGTGGAGTTCGAACCTTATAGTGATCTACAAAAATTTAAAGAAACTAGAGTGCCTCCAAATAAAAGAACCAAAAAAGAGAAATCTTCTTCTAAATCTATATGATGTGGACAGTTCGATAACAGCTAGCGAACTGAAAGAGAATATTGTACAACAGAACTTGCAACTTGATCTTTCTACAGAAAATGATATAATTCCAAAATTCCAGATCAGCTTCAGAGACAAATCAACGGCTCACTGAATCATAATTCCGTAACATAATCAAGTAATTCCGAAAGTAAGGAAACACATTTTAAAACACAGGAAAGACAGAAAAGTAAGGAACACATTTTAAAACAAAAAGTCGGCTGTACATGGAATTTTTCTCATTCAAAGTGAGAGATTTCCTACACTTTTATGTTGGGTTATGGTTATGAGATGCTTGAAGTGCCACGACTTAAGTCATGTAATCAAGTGTTGCTTCAACGAGGAATATTGTGGAAGATACGGTGCAACCGACCATAAAAATCCTGACTGAAAGGTCAGAAACACAAGTCTGCATGCAACAGAAGGAAATTAGAATGCTCCATTAAGCGGGAAAATTGCCCGTCCTATAAGATATCCTATCAAAGACTATAGGAAAATATTAATTATGGCAAATAAAGAAGCTGCTTCGTATGCTGCTTCGAATAATCACACATCGAATAATCCACATCACTGTAGGAAGAACGGCGATGACAGAACTAATATTGCACTAAACACAAAGTAGATATAGTATGTATTCAAGAGCCAATAAGCAAATATGGCAAACTGTTAAGTGTGTCGGCAGTAAGCACTTGTAAAGTACTTCCATAGTAAAGATTCAATGGCTGCAATCATAATATTCAATAGAAACTTGGTAGTCACAAAAGTGAGCCAAAGATCAGACTCGCACCTATTCACGGTCGAGGTCCAATTAAACCGAAAAAATTTCTAAATCAGTACTCCCAATACTAATCCGATAGAGGATTATATGTCCAAGCTGAATAATATGCGTCTCATAGCGCAGTATACAATATAGTATACTGTGCAGATATAAACGCGAAATCGAACCTATGTTCTTTTCACTCACGGATCAGAAAGGAGAAATTGTCGAGGAAACATTATGGAATCTCGGATTCCAAGCTCCCACAACTATCAGCATATCAGCCATACACAGGCAATAAATCCAACATACATATCACAGTGCTAAAAGGAACTGCTCAGGGAAAAAAGATAAGTAGTGCTGAATGAGATCAACAATGATCATAGCATCATAGAATTGGACTTCGACACAAGTAATGACTGGCGACAAGCAAAACTGAAAAGACCGTCGTATAATCTGCGAAAAACAGATTGGGACTATTGCGCGAGCAATTGATAGAAATGAAACCATCAAATCTTTCGAGAAATCCAAAGAAAGCCATGACAGAATTCATGAACTGGATAACCAAAGCTTGTAAGATAAGAAGAATAAGACAATCCCGAGAACATATGTAGGATATATCTATCTTCGATATAAATGGTAAATATTATGGGTCTTCGACGTCGCATTGAGGAAAAGACAAATAAAAAGATTCTTTATTCTTCTCTACAAAGATATAACGCAAGGATATCTCTCGATAGGCTAGCTGACAGGCTTTACCGTTCACGACTCTATAGTACTCAACTACTACGTTCTGTTCTCACACTCTCTATCTGTTACTCTATCGCACACTCTGTCATACAGAGATGTCATACTCTATCTCTTCCCTATTGCCATCGTCTTTTATATACTTAAATACGGTGCTACATTCCAGAGTTGTTGGCCAATCATTACATATCTTTTATACATATCTCATATTACATATCTCAATCGTTACATATTACCATACAGTCTAGACGAATCGTATCGTCTCGCGTTCTTCGGATGGCTTCGGTGTTTTTCCGTGGTTATTCTTTGTTTTAGACGCAATGTGTCCAAACACATGTTCGCACATTGGCTTCGCTAATTACAAGTTTTTCATACGTGCTGCCACTGCTAATCCTTTTCTTCTATACATATATAAACGGATAGCAAAAAATAACATGGTGGACTTTCGAACTCTCAAATATAAAAAAAACAAACACGTCTGTATAAAAAAAGGCTGAAGAAAATTCTCAACTTAGAAACCAACAAGAGAGCACAAAATGCCTTTTGAAACAATCTACAAAAATACAATTACGGACTGTCAAAGAGAATATGTGGAAAAAAGACGAAGGGGGAAACATGAACAAGTCCATGGTGCAACACCTACAGAATAGTGATATAATAAACTAAAGACCGGTAACATCATATCCACCGTCAAGAAAATGAGCGGATCTATGAATATTGGTTGGCAGGAACCTGCAGACGAATAAGAAGCTTATTCCTAGAGGATAACGAGGCAGTTGTGGTAGATAAACCACAAATAGACTGCCTACAGCGGAAAAGAGTGCCATAGAGTTAATTTCGTTAGACGAAATAAAAAGATATATAAAGATACTAAGACCAAACAAAGCTTTAGATCCAGAAGGAATCAAGGCCGAAATATATCAGAGAACCTCTGATATAATTGTACCGCTTCTGACTCAAATAATAAACAACTGCTTCCAAGACAGATATTTTCCCATGCAGCATAAGCAGAGCTGCTTCATATGTATAAAGGTGGGGGCAAATTTCCATAAGATGCAAAGTCGTACCGATTTATATGCCTTAAACATTCAGAACATTAAAACATTAATTAAACATTCAGAAAAATAATAACAAAAGATGATGTATACACGCTTGATATATTATTTGGAAAAATAATAAAAACCTCACCTTAAACAATATAGAAAGGGAAAATCCACGGTGAATGCCACATAGTGGATAAAATATAAACCAAATAAAAACCAAAGAGATAACTTATCTACTGGTGTTGTTCATTGATTTTCCTAGTGCTTTCGAGCGCATGTCTTGGCCGAGGTTCTTTTTCTTTTCAAGGAGGCTTCAAATACCAGCTCATGTCTACAACTTGCTTCGATCTTACTTCGAAGATCGAGAAATCTTAATAAGAACACTGGAATGCATCGCAAGAAAACAGATAAATCTATATAGGATCTATATTATGAAATACAGACTTAGACTTCTACTAGATCTTCTCGATAGAGAGGAAAACATAAAAGATTTCGTCGCACACGCCGATGATGCATCCTCGGTAATAACCGCAGAGAATTGGAAATAAAGGCAAATATAGCAGTAAGAATTATTCACAATTGGTGTCAAAGATACAAAATGGTGATGTCACCCATCAAGACACAGGTAATAGTGTTTGAAAAAACACTAAAGAGGAAGTCAATAATAAGCTGGGAACAACCACCCTTCCACTAAAGTTCGCATTCTGATGGAAGCCCTAGCAATCCAAAGAGCAGTCCTCCGGAGAATGTACAGCAATATTCCGCATATTCCGCAATACCTGTGGAAAGCTTGTTAATAGTTACTGATATGTCATTGCTAGATTTGCAAGTTGCAAAAAGAGCAAGAAGAATATAGCAAAAGATAGATCCAAAGATAGATCCAAATAGATATAACGAGATGTTACTTGGAAAAGAATTAGAAAAGTTTAAATATGATATGGAGAAATAGATAGCTCAAAACAAAAAAAAGGATACGCGAAATATATCAAAATTTTTACAGAAGAAAACAGGCAAAGCACGATCCAGCTTCTGAGATAGTCCACTTCCTAGGTATGGGGCATAGGTCATTCTCAGCGAATAAATGCATGTATAGTAGTGAGCAGATAGCAGAACATCTTTGGGAATTATGCGCAAAGAGTGAACTTAAACATTTGCGCAACACAGAACCGGACTTAAGAAGGATACTACTGGATAAAAATAAACGCATAGAATTGCAACTTCTTTTGAAAGAGATGGAAAATTGATTAAAGAAAATCAATCCAAAAACAGTAAGAGGGCAGAAGTCTACAAGATAAATAACAGGTTTTTGGTTGGTTAAATTCCAACATTTCCTACAGATATTCATGTTCGACTGTTAGACGACATAGTTGGCTGATAGTCAAGTGCGAACGCACAGGATATCTGCGCTGGACATTTCATTTTCGAATGTTCAAGGGCTGAAAATGCAAGAGCGTAACACAGTAACTTTCCTGGGAAACAAGCGGCGAGGTGTTTGCTGTACGCAATGCCAATTTCACAAATTATCTAGAATAACAACAAAGAAAGATTAACAAACTCGGACAGTAAAACATAATAAGATCCAAAAGTGTCTCGCGGAATCACAAAAGCATAAATGAAACTGAATAAAATAAATGGAGTAAAAAAAAGTTTTAGTCTTCAGTAATTCCTGAAAATAGCACCATTTTATTTTAGCATAAGAGATTTATTTTGACAGAGAGTACAAGAATTGCCTCTATTCATTATTTTACTCTTTACTTTAAAAATTACAAGACAATGATCTGAGGACAATTCAAGACAGGACTTGGCAGTAATCTTTAGAAATGCCACTGATAATGTCGAAGTCCAATAGATCAGAAGTTTTTTTATTGTCAGATAGCCAGTAGGTGGTTTCTCCTATTGACACGGTTGCCAAATTCGATGGTTGCGAGGTGTTCCTGCCTTTTGGATAGGATCAATCTCAATCCCCATTGCGTATGATTATAATTCTTTGCAGCGATAAAATTATTAGTAGGTTTTTAAAAAAGATTGTATTATGTTCATTTTTTATAATATACTTATGTGGTGGATATAAGGCAAAAATAGCGATACTTCAATTCCAATCTTCAATCATTTTTATAACATGCTTAAGTAGTGGATATACGGCAGAAATAGTGATACTTCAATTCCAATTTTTATCACTTTAATAGCTTACAAGTATTCTCTTTGTTATTTGCTAATTTACTAATGTCTAATGCTGCTTCATATAATAGAAACAATTCTTCTATAGACTTTTCCGTCCGAATGTATTATGTGATATATTGTGTATCCAGGAATATGGAAGTAACTCTTGTTGATAAAATCTATTTTAGAAAAAAGATATATGTCTATGTTTTGGCTGAGAATAAAAGTTTTGATTTTTTGCAAGTGCTTAACCAGCTCGTTGGCATTCTAAATTGCTGTTTCAAGTGTCGTGCCCATTACATCATTTTGGTGACGAGAATTATTGAAAAAAAGAAAAAAAATTAACATTGAGTCCATTTTTTCATCTCTTTCATTTCTTTCATCATATATTCTAATTTATCGTATATCGTTTGTTTCAAGTTGTTTTGAATTTGGAGATATTATTTGGAACTGTGTAGCCTGATCATTTTGGTATGTAGTCGGTTGTCTACTTTCAATTTTTGTAACTAAAACATAGTATTTTTCTATACTAGGATTCTGCCATAGATTAGGCTAGCCTAGTTTGTATGCTTGCAAGTTTACTTTGTGATTATTGTTTGGATGTTATTACTTTTCTCTGTAATGCAGGTATAATTCTTCTTTGTAGATCTTTATACATCAAACACATTTTGTAATCGGCCGAATAGTTGCTTTCGCATAGCATGCATTTAACGTTCCCTAGATCTGCCTTTGTATGGACAATTGAAGATTGGATAATCTTTTGCACATTTCGACGCATCTTGTTTAACGGAAGCAAAAATGGTCATATGAGTGGCAATTAATGCATTAAGGGATTTCACGCTTTGAGTAGTTGCTCAAATTTTTCATTGGTAAAGTGACTTAATTGCGTAGATGTTTTTATTATTATTCTCGGTTTTCAGCTGGTCATAGAACATGAGAAGAATCTTACTAATATCTTGTTTCTTGATATTTAATGCGTTAGTAACTGTATGTCCATGATTTTTAATTTATTTTCTGATGTCATCTATATTTCATGATAAATGCATGTATTAAGGAAAACTTTAAAGATCCTGTCTTGCTTCGATTTATATGTAATATGGAATTCTGTATTTCTGTTTTCCAGTTCTTTCATTATGTTGACATAAGTAATGGAACATTTGGGCTGGATTTTATTTGCTCATTATTTATAATTTTTATTTAATAATCACATATTCTTTCACGTATCTTCCTCGTTTATCTTTTGAGCTGTGTGGAATTTTAAATGATATAATGATAAAGTGCCAGTATTCTTCGCACCATTCATATAACTTTATTCGATAGTTAATTCACACGGGGAATGCGATCTTGTTCTAGTGCTTTAATGTTAGCAAAGCTTCGATGTAGGATTTGTTGTACCATTGGCTTCTCGGTACACTCTTCTTATACTGTTCTTCTTGTCTATGTAGGTTAATTTGTATTTTATTAGGGATAATGGAGTTTAATCGTGTATTGTTTTCGCAAGCAGTTGCATGTTGTGATGTTTCGATATCTATTTCGCATCCCATGAGTTTGGAATTCCTGTCTTGTTGCAGTATTTTATTCTTGATTTCTGCCTATCTCCATGCGTTCCACAGGAATTTTTCATTTGCAGCTTTATATTTATATTCATATTCTGAGATGCCAGTAACATGGCTATGTTCAGTCAGCCTGATATTTCGTTGAGGACATTGGGCAGTTACTTACTAACCGTCAAGGAAAGCCCGCTCGCCCGCTCTTCATATCGACGGATATTGGGTGTCCGATCCCTTGCACCGTAGTTTTTCCATATTATATTCCATATTCCATAAAATTAAGGTCAGCTGTCAACTTGTCACCTGGTTAGCTATTTTACTTCACACTTACCCTTTTGACATTGCTGATGAGTTTTCCCCCATTCGCCACTCTGGAGATACATTCTCTAAAAGTTGACCTCTCCTGGCTTTTAAATATATTATTTTTGAATAGAGTTTGATATTATTTGTTTGTTTGTTTCAAATATGCTTTCTATTTTAATATTGGGGATTATCGGAGAAACTGGAGAGATGTGTTATATTGATTATAGCACATCTTTTTTATATTATTGATATTGATTTATGGTTATCAGTTATGAAAAGAATTATCATTTTTTTACTATGAAAATAAATATATATTCTGCCATTTAATATTTGTAAAATAAATCTTTTTGTTTTAAGTTTTATAATTTTTCTAATCTCATGAGCATATTCGTTGATGTTGAAATTGTCAAACTGCTTAAATTATTATTATCTTTGATAGGGATAAATTCATATTTGATAGTATTTGCATAAAATTTGTTGCTATTGCTGTTCTTCCTTCTTTTTAGTAGAATGCTTCTTAGAAGCTTGAGTATTTAGTATTTTTGTAGTTAGAAATTCTTTTTAGTTGAGGATATTTGCTTCCTATTTCCATTCTGGTAAGATTTTTTTAGGAGTTCATTTAGATTTACATTTAGCAAATATAAGCACTATATCACATAATTATCAGTAACAATATTCGCAGCGGCACTATTACATTTGTATGGTACACAATAAAATTGTTATCATAATATATCTAAATATATCTAATATGATAGTTGAAACACGACTAAATACATGCAACATATTGACATTAAAAATCAAAGACATCCATATCGATAATCTTCTAAAAATCCCTACAAAAAACTAGAATATAATGATACTTATAATAAGGAGTTCAGAAATTTATGCAATAAATTCATTATGCAAAAATTTATTAAGGAAAATATACGTAATATTTGTTAAACTTTCCATAAATAAAAACAAAAGATATTATGTATATGTCGAAAAATACAATGAATATATTACTTTATACCAATATTAAGATAATATTATATTATTACATAACAGAGTTGAACAAAAACTTTATTCACCTGCAATATTTCCATTACTTTTTGTGATTTAAAAATATTGTAATTACGAAAATTGTATAGTATCAACAGAACCATAATATGCAAGTAATAATTTCTCGAATTGATAAGACCCATAAAAAAGACAAAGTTAACTAATCAAATTGAGAAAGCAGAGAGTTCGTAAATAAAATTCAACAGAATTTAAGATAAAATTGAGGATATCAAAAATATAAAAATATAAGAGCGCAATAATTTTGAAAATATGTGTCATGAGCTGATTATAGCACTATGAAAACGCAAGTAAGCGAATTTCTTTTCCTCCGCATATTTATTAACGTAGTTATTAATTATGTTCACGCAAATAAAAATTGTAATAAGTATATATGTATAAGATATATATATATATATATATATATATATATATATATATGTATAAGAATATAGTACTTAGATACTATACTTATAAAATGTTTGAATATTGAATCTAAACTTGATGATAATTACGAATTCTGGATATCACTTCATGATTTTCAGTAATATTCAAATATTTAGCCATTTAAAAATTACACTATCTAAGATTATTAATTGAAAAAATATATTTTCACCTAAAATATGATAATTTGGGTCCACTAGTTTCAAATTATATATTACTTTCATTTATTTGAGACATTGATAAATATTAATTATTCTATTAACAATTGAAAAAGATTTAGCATAGTATGTGTTTCTTCACAATTAAACTGAATTCTGTTCTCAGACAATATTACAGAAAATACATGCAGAAAATTATAAAGGATAATTATGAAATTACTTAAAATATATTTAAAAATTTCAAAATAAAAACATTAACTATCTATCATCTTATTCAAACCTTATTAGATTTAAATTAATCAGGAATCACATACTGATTTCAAATGGTTGGTGACTTTTCTAAAAATATTCTCTTCGATAGCGAATCGTAATCAAATTGGATAATTTAAAATAGAAACGCACATTAACATTAATAAATATATTATGAAATATATATCTCTAATGCAAGAATCCAAAAATAATTGAAGAAATAATGAATAAAATAGCCAGAGTATTATTTTCAAAAAGAAATCCAAAATCAAAAAGAAATTCAAAAAGAAAGAAGTATGAGCCTTACCATTTATTTATTTATTCTAGAAATACAGAAAATCGTATCACAATTGAATTGTCCCTGATTTCGAGTCAGAAATATTGACTTGCTCCTGGTCTGAAGCCCGGTTAAAAGAAGAAGATACATGAGTGAGATCAGTAAACTGTCCATTGTAAAAAAGGATCATGTTATTAGAATCAATATAATCTCGGAAAGTACTGATCATTATAGTGACGAAACGATAACAATATGAAAGAAATGTTTTCGGAATATGAAAATAATCAGAATCGCAAATTGGATCATTACATCCTTCAGCAACAAGGACCAAGAAAACAACAGATATATATATATATATATATATATATATATATATATCTTTTCAAAAGCAGAAAGAAAATAAGGAAAATTATAGGATAATATGACATAAGATAATATTATATGATATGAGATAATATGATATAAGATAATATTATAGGATAATAAGATATTATAATTCAGAACTTTTTGCTCATTTACAACAAAAAGAATAAGAATGAAAGAACGTTAAATGGAATCGGGCTATTAGTCATCAAAGTCTAAAAGATGACATAAAGAAGTATATTAGACTTTTACAAAAACATTTTAATTTCAAAAATCTAAGGACATATATTATTAGCATCCATGCTCTGGACATTATCAATTACAATAAGAGAGAAACAACTTCTTTTATATGATACAACGTACTATGGACAAATTATCATAGCTAGACGAAATTATTTTAATGAGTGACTTTAACATCATGGTCGATAATGAAGTAATAAAAAAAATTAAGAATAGATTTAACGAGAAAAGAATGATTGAAAATGAAGAGGAAGTGAAACATCTATGTGCTCAAAATGAGTTACGGTTAAATGTTAAATAATAGCTTTTACCGACACAAATCTCAATACAAGAATACATTCGTAAACAGAATAGATCACACGATCATTAATTAGAGATTATATCATAATAAACCCTCCACAATATTGAATGTGAAGAACTTTTGGTTGTGAGGAAACCAATATAGGATATCGAAACCAATCACGTGCTGGTACTACGAAACGAGATTACAAAATAGGAAGAATAGAACTTCCGCTAAAATAATTAAAGAATTTAACATAAAATCTCTGTCAGATGAATCTATAAAATTTTTCTCTAACAAAGATTGAGACGTAGAGAAAGATTCATAAGAATAAAATATTAGATGTTGACGACATGGAGAATGGTCAAAACTACAATTTAATCTGATAGCAGCTACCATTAGAGCGAAGAGCAGCAGGAAAAAGGAGATTAGCCATAGAAAACCAAATAAAAAACCCTGATTTACGCAAGAAATCAAATCCTAGTGGCAGAGAAGAGAAAATTATATTTCCAATAGAAGCAAAACCATCAATAAAATACAACGCAACAATAAAATAGTTAGGAAAAAAGTACAGGAATAAATTCAGTCCATTAAACATGATATCTGTAAAAATTTTTCAAATGTGGAGGCCAAAGAACAGTGTGGAACATGCTTAGAAATCGCAAACCTATAATAACATGTCAACAATATATCAACAACAACGCAGTAATAACACAACAGTGGGAAAAATATTTTTAGAAACTATATCTTAAGATTTGTATGAATCATCTTTGGTTTTTAGAAAGTTTTCTCTGTAAACAACTTATATTGAGGCTTATCTTGAGTATGAGTCATAAAGTGAAAAGACAAAGCCGCCACCGTTGCCAAAACAAAGAAAGATGGTTATCGTTTGCTTACAACGAACAATAAATAATCAGTGTCTTCAGTGTCTTGCGAAGCCAGAGGCAACAGTCGCATTTTCGTTAGAGCAAGTATCGAAATATTATAACTGTTAATCTGTTTGCCAATTAAGGAAGATTGTTGTGTTCTCTACGACTTGGATTCTTACTGATTACACTCCCTAGAACCAGCAATAAATAAATATCTAAACGGTGTTATGCGAAATGATCGAAGGCGCATTAACACTATGTAACAATGTAGATTTGGAACAAGCATCTGATCATACTGCAAAAAAAAGCAAATCGAAAACTGGATTATAAGGAAGTACAAAATAAGAATCACTTTGATTAAACTTAAAAACTGGAAAATCCCAGGATTAAAACGAGATCAAGATTAAAAATGATCAGAAACGAGATGTTAAAATACGGAGGTGAATTATTGTTAGACGAACTATACACTTTCTTTAAAAGTATCCCATAAGGATTTTTAGAGAAGGTTAGAGGTTAGAGATTAGAACTTAAAGGTTAGAGAATCTTGTTAAATAATTCTTATGGGAAAGAAGGTAAGCTTTCCAGTAGAAAGAGTGCATGACATTATTCGTACTCAAGAAAGTGATCAAAGCTAACCCGAAGAATTATAGAGGCATAAGCCTTCTGAGTTCTGTTGTCGGAAAACGACAACAGGCATTAACGAGAAGCAGCAGGAGTTCTGCCGAAATAAATCCATGCAATACTTATACTCCGCCAAATAACCGGAAAAGCCATTGAATTCAACAAAGCCGCTTTTATATGCTGTATTGTTCGTAGGTATTTGACAGAATTAGACTCACAAATGTATGAAACCTACTAAAGAGCGGAAAACTGAATGCCCATATTATCATCAGTTAAATAAATACCGATAATAGTATTTTTATAAAAGTGAGCAATAACCTCACAAAGAAGACACTTCTTTCAGAGAAGTGGATAGGCTTAATTCAATGTTGTTCAACATCATGAACGATATTATAAAGGAAATGAAAGATACTAATGGAGAATATAAAATGAGGAACAAGAAAGTGAAAATAATCTGTTACATGATAATGTAGTAATAATATCTAAGAATAAAGACAATCTACAAAGACTTCTACAAAAATTGGCAGCGGAAAAATATATATCTATATCTGTTAAAAAAGTCACTCGTGATCACTAGGAGACCGAGGCACCGTAAACTAGTGATATAATGAAAGCATTGACCAAGTCATGATTTTCAAATCTTCAAACTAATCATATCACAAGCAGAAATTTGGAAAAGAAGGCGCAAACAACCAAAGTAACCAAGGTAATATCTGGTTACGTGATATATGGGCAAACAAGTATATGGGCTTATAGAGCTTATACAAGTATATAGGCAAGTATAGAGTAAGATAAGGTTATAAAGTTGTATGAACTTGTATGAAATCTTTAATGATTTATTTTCTCATTGAAATAAGAGCAGAAACAATCATCACTTAACATATACCAAGAATAGTAGAAATGAGGACTATGAGATATATCACTGACAAAACTCTTTGGGATAGATCTTGCAATGAAGATATCTGTAAGATTTGCGAGATTCGAGATGTCATAAGATAGAGAGAATCAGAAAATGAGCATAGAGAAATCATGTAAACAGGATGAATGATAATCGACCAGAAAAAAATGCAAAAAATAGAAAATCTAGTACCCTCAGGCCATCTGCACGGCTTTTAAAATATTGCTGCGAAAATTGGACATCAATATCATATCAGGACAAGTACATTGGAAAAGACATAGTCCTATAACAAGAAGAAGAAAAAAAACAAGAATTATTCCTGAAAAATGGCATTATGAAATGAGAGAATCTTACGAGAATCTTATTTGAAATTGAAATCATTAGAGTAAGAGATAAACAAGCAGCCTGATTGACGATAATATCTGTAATAATATTTAAAACTGATTTAAAATTGTCATGACATTGTCATGACAAAAATTCTAGTTAAATAAAATAAATAATTAATATATTATATTCATAGTAATAGAAAAGAATAGCGTGACTGCAAATTTAAGGGAAATTGAGAAAAATATTTTCGATAATTCCTGCAAAACTTTTGGTCAGTCTCATGATCTTTCCAATATAGGATAAAATTTGCAAGAAACTTCATTTCATATTATACGCATTATTATACGCTTGTGTCAACAAGTATGCATTAGTAGCAAACATCATCAAAACATATCGCCAAATTGTAGTAATCGATAAATATTATAAATTCTAATATCTTTTTTGAAGATGATGCAAAGAAAAATATGTCCATACATTTAATTTGAATATTTATTATTTAATTTTAATCACTTATAACATGTTAATACTCATAATTTATGGCTATTAAATATCTGAAAGAGAGAAAGAACATTAATTAAAAGACGATTATTTAGTACATGAAATAATATTACAAATTTTTTATTGTTTGTTTTTGTAAATTATTCCTTATTCAATTGAAAAATTAAAACAGTTAAAATATAGGATTATTAAAATACTATATGATTATTGATAAAAAATTCATACTTAAATCTCTGTGAGATACCATAAGCCTTTGACAAAATCTGATTGAGAAATGCCAACACTGGGTGCTTCTGTCATTTCCAATTGAAAAATACTAAGCAACGCAATAGCGCTTCTTTGATTGAATAATATCTTTTTGAAAAATATCTTTTCTAACAACTGTTAAACTGTTGAACATAAGGACAAAAATTTAGTGCAACTTCCACCAAATAATATTAATAAAGACATGCCTTGACTAAATTCGAACATGCAATTAGTTTGATTCTATAAACTTATGAGCATTTTTAGAAATTGAACAGGAAAGCTGCAATCACGCTATTTACTCAAGCAATTAATAAATGGAAATCCAATTAGAAGAGCGATAGAAATGAATAATAATGGAGCTACAATGAAACTTGAAGAAGCGAAAATTCTTTATTTAGAACATGATTGTAAATAGATTATATTATCGTATCAAATTAAAAAATGATAAGAAAAGAGTATAAAATGCAATATATTGTCAACAATATTTGGAAATTGTTACATTTTCAAATAGATAAGTTCGATAGTTTAAACTAAAATAATTTTGCGATGTCTTCCGCAAAATGCAGCAGATGAATAAACATTAATATGAAGATTTCATGGAGAAAACATGTAGATTCAATAGAAAATTCAACAGCAAATTATATTATTTCATAATATTATTAATCTATGAAGCTCTTATGTAATAATCCTATCAGTATAAGATTGCATGCAGTTAAATTTATTCGTATCCGAACCTGCACACTTGCATATATTTGCGCAATGTTTATTTCCAAAGAAGAAACTTTTATATTACGAAACAAAACTTTTATATATTAAATTATAAATGGCAGCCATAAAAAGATCATTATCAAGATAATAATTATATGACATTACATCATTAGCCTATCTATATCAAAACCTATCCCAAGCATTGATTATTTAAGTATAAAACTTGTATTATTAAAGCAACTAATGATTATGTCATTATGGATGAACAGCTAAGCAAGTAAACGGAAGATATTTACAGCTAATAAAATGGCTGAAATACATCTCCTTATAAATGATATTTTACAGTATCGTGTCAAATCTGAAAATAATCTAACTAATCTATTATCAAGAAGAATTAATTTCTCTTAGTTAATGAAGAAGTGGAATCGATATAACTTTAATGGAAAGATTTAAACCTGCCTTTCATAAGGCATCGTTACAAGCATTTAGACAAAAATAATTGCACATTAGAAACTTTTATACTAAGCCTGATAGCATCTGATGAATTATAAAATCTGATTCAAATATTATGTAAAAATTTTTTTTGCTTATACAATTAAATAGGATCATCTACTGTTTACATGAATTATTTACAAAAACAATTTATTAAACGTTTCAAAGCAAACAAACGATCCATAAATATCCAGAACATAGATGAAGCATTAATGATAGCAATTAGAATCGATCAAACAAATAAATTCCCTCAAAAATCATTCCCTCATTAATTTTGATAAACAGAAGCGATATGATTCTAAAAGCAAAATTTTTTTATTGATATAGATGATATCATTTACGTAGAGAGAAGATTATATTAAGTGTCAATATTTTTAAAAAAATATTCTATATTATATTGCTTAACATTATCTTACAGAATCAATAATTAAAGATTCACAGAACTTTGGCCTGATTAAAATCATCAAAGGCTTGATTACATAACAATTAGCTTATATTAGACAGAAATGCGATTCGCATATATTAACGAAATACATAATTTGCACAAAGCTAAACAATTAATAGGCATTTTGTTCATTCATCGAATTACAAGAATATTTGTTAATACAAAAATAGATTATGCTTTACAATATAACAATATCGCAAAAAAAGAAAAGTTTATCTATTGATTTATATTTTATCTATTGATTTACATTTACATTTTAGTTGCGTTCGTACCGCGAAGAGAGTAATATTATGATACTAGTTTTAATAGTTGCCCATTTATTTTGATAGCTGCATGCATATATATATATATGTGCATATGCATTTGTCGCGTGCGGGAATATAAATAATCTCATAATAATCTTGCGGCATGAGCGATCGATAATGACAATGCGCGAAATGGGCAAAATTTTAACCTCAATCGTAACTTGTATAACGGATTCTAACCTTTGTCATAGTAACGATAGCCAATAGACCAAATACTACCCTAGATGGCAGATCAGATATCAATTTGGAAAATCCATCTTCTTCGGAGATTAGTTTCAGGGATTCTGAGGGAAGTCAACCATCGTTTGACAAGAATTCATCTTCAGACGACGCTGAAGATCACGATGAGATCAATTACGCCGCCAAATGAAAAGGATAATGCTCATATTAACCATTTAAATAATCAACAATAACAAGAAAAGCAAAAGTAAAGCAATAATAAACTTTATATTCGAAAAACTTACCAAAGGACTTCTTCCAAAATAGAGCCAAATCAAGCTGCTTAGAGAATATTTACTTAAATTATGAAACAGATAATATGATTGACAGAACACAGATAATAACTAGAAGGAGATAATATCCAAGAAAGAAATATCGTAATAGTTCTGAATTCATCCAAACAATAGGAACATAGCAACAATAGAAACATTCAAGAACAAAAATTTAATTCTCAAGTAGATTGCAAAATAGATTTGTAAACCGCTTAGAATGTGGAAGATCTAACCCATATTTCAAAGCCAACAAAATCTCCATCAATTTTTGTGGAGTTGCAAATGTTATCCCACTTATGATTCTATTAGATAGAATTACTAAAAATGAATATCACATCAAAATATTAACTAAGACTGAGATCAAAATTCAACCTAAAACTTCTATAAAATATATATTAATAGTTAAAGAACTACAAGCAAGAAATACGGATTTTTATATCTACAAAATAAAAGAAGAAAGAAGTTCTAAAGAAACGTACGTCCATCTATCAATTTAGAAGAATTAAAACACAATATAAATAGTAAAGATCAAACAGTAACAAATATATGGAAAAAAATTGCGGCAAAAAATTACAAAGAACTCGCACTCATGTTTTTCGTGGAATTTAAAGCAGTAGTTAATAATAAGAATAAATATAAACTTCCTATTGCAATTCAAAATAAAATTTGAGCAACCTCATGCAAAATATGAAGTGTCACAATGCTCTAAATACCAATGATATGGTCCTACAAAAATCTTGTCTTCTCTTTCCGAAAGGAGAGATACATCAAGTGTATTGGATATCATCCTAAATGTCTAAATAAGATTTGATGTTGTTAAATATATTCTGTGCAACGGTAATTATCCTGAAAATTATCCTTAAAAAATTACAAAAGATACCGAGTGTGTAAAAAACAAAAGAACAAGTTCTCAACATTAAGAAAGAAGACAATAAATTTTCCAGCTCCATTAACTAGCAATGTACTAGTCTGAATTTAATCGAACTATTTATTCATGTGCTCAAGCAGTGGAGTTTTGTATGTGCAAAACCCCATTTCTATAAGATGTCAAAACAAAACAATATTCAAATAACACTGTACAAGAACAGAAAACAAATAATATTCTGGAATTAAAGAATATGATAAAATATCTTCTGGAGAAAATGAACATATGTTAAATGTTAAACATATAACCCCTTTTATTACTAAAACATCTTAATAGCCCAATCGCTTAAAATAGTAGTATATGGTCTGTCCCAACAGAAGTAATAATGTTTATGCTTAACAACAAAATAGATGTAATCCTAATATCGGAAACTCATTTTACTAAAAAATATTACTTCAAAGTACTATCTTACTCAAAATACCATGCATACCATTCAGACGGCATAATACATAGTGATACCGCCATTATCATTAAAAACAATATATAGCATCACGAACTAGACAATTTTAAAAAGGATTGAGCCTCGATGAGATCAATCTTGCTATTCAGATAAAAATCTGATTCAGATAAAAATCACAATAGGATGATATATCACTCCATTCTTATCATACTAGAATGGAATACCTCAATGAAATAGTCTACGAAAAGTGAATAGAATGCGTGGATATATTTGATGATTTCTTCATCTTTTTTATTAGGTTTTTAACCTGACTTGAGTTTTTTATTTAGTTATATTACAAATATCGTTTATAGAATTCAAAAACTGCAAGAAAATGAAAAAGAGAATATGAAAAATAGAATAACTCATGTTTGTCGAAATATTATTTAATATATTTCAATCTCAAGAGTAAAACATTTTGAGAAATGGCTGAGATCATACTTACAAAAAAATGGAAATCCATTTGAATATGTTATTAATGATTAAAGACATGATCGATTTATGAATAGAATAGACAAAACTTACAATCATAAAATACTAAAGAAATGACAAATTTGTAGATTCTGATTTCGATTTTCCAATATACGTGTACATATACACACTAGGTAAATCCGATAAAACATCTTCTGCGTGATGCTAATACAACTTGATGCTAATACCGATAACTTTCAAGGTCATAATTTAGAAAGTATTCAAAATAATCTTGTTAGAATATTTTTAAAAACTTTCGATGTCAGCTATAAGAACATAATGAAAAATGGAGATTTTATTTAAAACTTTAAAAATAATTTTTATGTGTCCTTAACAACTATTCACACTAACTTTCTGATTAAAATGGACTTCTTAAAATCTCATAATCCTCTTATAAAATTTTTCCTGAAAACGTTTTATTTTCAAGATAATCAACTATATCAAAATTAAAACATTCTGTTATTATTTAATTATTATTTTATATATAATCAATAAGATATAATCAATACACATATGGAAATTGAATGGATTGTAATAGAGCAAAACTTCATGTTCTAAATACGGAAGCGACCAATTAAAAATATCTTTAAAAAGTGCAATACCTCATTCATTTTATCATGCGTTGCTAAGAAATATGGCTGTTTCTATAGCTAGAGTACATTGTATACCAGCTTGGCGCGCGAGATACGTGTTAATTTATAAACTGTGTTTAGTTAATGACTCTTTCATTATTACTATGATTTCAAAACAGTACAGAATCTTTAGATTCAACTCAATGCGTTTTATCCTTATACCAATATTGATCCGAACTTTGTCGAACAGCATTTCTTTTTTCTATAATTATTCGTATATTGATATAATTCTTTCTCCATTAAACATATTTAATCGTTTTATGAGAATATATATTTAAATTTATCTGTTTCATTTTATTAAAGATTTAGTAATGTAAGAATAAATTTGAAAACTGTACAATATTTATTTCATTTCTGCATTTCAAAATAATATATTCAAGATAAAAATATCAATAATTCTGTATATAGTGACTATATGCATGTACATAGTCACTAAAAATGAAATGTTGAACTATTTATATCTTATTCTCTCTCTCTCTCTCTCTCTCTCTCTCTCTCTCTCTCTCTCTCTCTCTCTCTCYCTCTCTCTCTCTCTTTCTCTCTACCTACCTACCTACCTACCTACCTACCTATTTCTGTTCTTTCTTTATATAATTTTATTGAATAAAATAATTTCTTTATAAAATTCTTACGAAAATGAAATAACAAAGGCATGTATAGTGTTCGAAAAACCTGTACATCCACAAACTGCACATAATATTTTCTCAGAATTTATATAACTACAGTCTATAATCGTCATAATTCTGCAAATTTCGGAAAATCAAGTTTTAGCGGTGCGGAACGTGGGTGGCGCTATATATGCGCGTATCGTACAATCTGTTGTCTGCATTATTTTCGAGTTTTGTGATGCACCGACTGAATAATTAGGCCAATGGAGGGAAAGGTGTTAAATTTTGGGATATCCGATCACTCTTTTTGATATCACTCTAAGGGCGGATCTGAGTGCTTCCCTCACATTTGCGTTTAGCATGAGCGTTGAGCTTGTGTTTGTGTGAACGAACTATTAATATTCTGCATTCGTGATAGATGGAGCACAACAAGGAGAAAAATATGGTCCAGGGGACCGAATACCCAGTGCCCGTTGAGGAAAAGAGCATGTAAGCGTGGTACATCCGAGAGTCAACAGGCGAACGTCCAATGTTCTCAGCGGAGTGCCAAGTTGAGAAGCCTTGCTACTGATTCTCATTATTATATGAATTGGAACCTAGAATGATGAATAAAAGATTCATATGGAAACAGGCAGAAAATGAAAATAAAATATTACTAGAAAACAGGAATTCCATGATCTCGGGACATAAAACAGACACACTGAGGCCTGAATGCATAACTAATACACAATCAGATACTATTATCCATAATAAAACGCAAACTACATACAATATACATAGACAAGAAGAGCTTAATAAGGAGTTCCCACGAAGCCTATAATACAACAAACTCTGCTTCAAAACTATGCTTATACTAGAAAAAGATCGCGTTTTCTGGACGAATCTGGACTACTGAACGAGATCTTATGAAGAGTCTCTGACACTAACAAATTACACACAAACAAATTACACACGGTACACAAGAGACAAACGTGGACGCTACGTAGAAAGATGTTAGCGAAACAGCCCCGTAATATCAATATCTCGAAAAGAACCACAAATGAACAGATACCAGTCAAGCAGCCCGTACCTATTAGTAATTCTTTCGAGAGATTTGAAGAGAAGCTCCAGGATACGAACATATATAGGGTGGAACAAATAGCTAAATCCCCATCCATTTTCCTCCATCCGTTGCTAGAATCGATAATTTTATGTCATTTTCACAACTATTAAAGGAAATCGCCACTGCGAATACGATATAAAAATCATAAATGAGCAAATTAAGATTCAACAAAGAACTCCATCGCATACATTATGAAAGAGCTTAAAAGCAAGAATACGAAATTCCAAACATACAAACCAAAACAAGGCAAGAGTTTTAGAATAGTCCTCAAAAACATCTACGCTACAGCGAATTTGGATGATGTCAAAAAAGAAATTCAAGAACTAGAACACACAATTAATATATGGAATATCAAGAAACAAGGCATTAAAAAGACCCTTCAAATGTTCTATATCGAGTTAAAACCGTAAAGTAATAAGAAGGATATCTACATGTTGATTCACTTCCCTAATGCAGAGTAAAATTTGAACCACTACATCTAAAATATGAGATACTTCAATGCATTAATTGCCAGCAGTACGGCCACACGAAAAGTTTTTGTTTTCAGAAAGCAAGATGCGTCAAGTACGCAGAAAACTACCCATTAACTGCCCGCGCAGAGAAAAATCTAAGGACGTTAAATGCGTGCAAGGGCAACCACCCAGCCACTACAAAGATATAAAGATCTACAAAAGAGATTTTTCTCCACATTACAAAGAAAAATGGTAGTATCCGAATCACAACCACGAACCGAACATGCAAGTATGTAACTAGATTAGTCTAAACAGGAAGATCCTATGTTTCAGTCACAAGAACTGAAAGTAAACAACCAATTACAAAATAATTAGGAAACATAAGAAAAAATGGCATCTCCAAGTCCGAATGAACCTATAGTAGGCGCTATGCACGAATTATAACATGTGATAAAGAAGTACACAGAAAACAATGGGTGCAATGTTTAACAGCCTAACAACGCTTGTCATCAACATAACGTAATGGTCAAGCCACTTAAAATAGCAACTTGGAATGCTAACAGGCTGGCTAAACATTCACAAGAAATTAAAACTTATGTTTTCAATCAAAACATAGACGTTTTATTTGTTTCTGAAACACATTTCACTAACAAGAGCTTCATTGCGGTATTCTTTGATATACATTGTATCACACAATCTTGACGATAACGCTCATGTAGGAATTGCTCTTAGAAACGACATTATGAAATCGGTAATTAAAGAGAATTCTGCAAGCTACTAATATCGATAATATGGTCGAAGATCGGAATGGTTGCATTACTATCTCAGCCGTATATTCACCGCCTAAGCATATTATAGAGAGGAAACATTATATAATCTTCTTTAAAACTCTTGGTAATCGTTGCATTGCTGCAGGAAATAATATCAAATATACGTACTGGAGATCGAGATTGATCCTACCCAAAGGGCGTGAACTATTCAAAGCGATTGAAGACATGAATCTGGTAATTTTGTCAACAGAAAATCTCGTCTACTGGCCATCTGATAATAAAAAGACTCCTGATCTATTAGACTTCAGTATCATCAGGGACATTCTTAAAGATTTCTGCCGCAGCGAGTCCTGTCTTGTATTGTCCTCAGATCATTCACTTATAATTTTTACAATAAATAATAAAATAATGACTAAAAGCAAACTGTGTACTCTCTGCAAAACAAAATGGCCAAATGCCAAAACAAAATGGTCTTATTTTTAAGACTTTCTCAACAACTTCATACTACTAAAAACCGACGACGACATTATTCGCGCAATTGAAAGCTTTAATAATGCTGTACAACAAACTGCCTGGAGCCAATGTCGACTAGCAGCAATCCAGATATCAATATCGAATATTTATCTGCAACAAAAGAAAAGTCATCAAAGCACTTAAAAACTGCTAAACTTGGAAAGAAACCAAAGGATACAAGAATATCTAAGTAAGTTAAGCGCTACTTCGGAAACCAATTACTCTTTATGGAAAGCCACCAAGAAATTGAAAGAACCGCAGGCACAATATCCGCCTATCAGGAAACAAAACGGGAACTGGGCTAGAAGTCAAGAAGAAAAAGCCGAAATATTCGCTATGCATCTCTCCAAGGTTTTTAAGCCTAACCCGCGCGAGATTACATTAGAGAAGGAAAATACGTTGCTCTCTGACGATATCACTTCTATCATCCTGGATACCACTACAAGGCCCTTTATTATCAAAGGAATGGGAGCTATAATAGAAAATCTGAATCCCAGATTATGGCGGGTTACGATCTCATAACCAATCACATATTGCTATCGGAAATGGAATAAAATAAAATACATCACCAAAGATAGCACTGAAAGTAGTACTGAAAGATAGCACAAATTATTATGATCCAGAAGCCTGACAAATCTGCAGAACTTGCAGAATCGTATAGACCGATCACTTTATTGCCTATCTTATCGAAACTAATCGAAAAATTTCTATTCCCATTTATCCATCTATTCCCTATTCCCAAGGATCTTCATAATAATGGACAGCCATGTACTAATTTCCAATTATCAATTTGGTTTTCGAATTAAACATGCAACTATAGAGCAAATACATAAAATTGTTAAAAGAATAAACAATGATATGGAAGTAGATAGATACTGCATAACGGTCTTCCTGGATATCTCGCAGACTTTCGACAAGATTTGACATCAAGGACTACTTTAAAATTATAAAATAATTATAAAATTAAAAACAGCTTTCCAATTAATATCTATGCCATCATAAGATCTTATCTATAGATAGATAGATAGATATATCGATAGATATATATCTATCAGTATATCACACAATACTTTTAGAGTATGGGGAAATAGTCACTCAATTAAAAAAATTTAACTTTGGAGTGGCTCAAGATAATGTACTAGGACCAGTACTCTATCTTATACACCGCTGATCTTCCGATCTTTCTGGGCTCCACAGCAACAATCTATACCGACGACACAGCTTATAGATCATAAAAATGACAATAGAAGTATCCTTTTGTCTACAAGAATGCCTCTATCACATCCAGAGATGGCTAAAGAAATGGAAAGTCAAAGCTAACAGAACAAAATCTATATAGGTAACATTCACTACCCGTAGAGAGATATGTCCATCAGTAACTCTGAATGGCCAGGAAATCCCTTAAGCAGAAGATGCCAAATATTTAGAGCTTCAGCTAGATTGCAGACTACACTGAAGGAAACATATATCTACGAAGCGAAAACAATTTGAACTTCAACTGGAGAAAATTGACTGGCTACTCGGCAGCAAATGAACTATGGACTGAAAACAAGTTGTTATTATATAAGGCAATTCTCAAACCTATTTGAGCCTACGGTATCAATTATAGAATATGGCCTCTAATTCGAATATAGAAATATTACCAAGACTGCAAAACAAATTCCTTAGAATTGTCGTTGATGTGCCTTGGTATGTTACTAATGACACTCTGTATCATGATCTTAATGTGCCATAAAGATGAGATAAGAAGACTCAGCCAAAGATATACTGAAGGATGAAGAAGCATCCTAACATACTCACGAATAACCTCATGATATGCGTCAAGCCTCCGCGCAGACTAAAAAGAAGGTTTCTATAAGACCTAAGCGCTTGATCGATGCAATATCATAGGACATATGCCAATGGGCATATATTTTTCAAAATTTTATAACACTTTATAACTTTATAATCTAACTGTTATATGTATTAAATGTCACCTTAATGACAGCGTGTAATAAATTTCTAAGATGACAAAAAAGTGTTAGTGACATATTTTAGATATTACTAAATAATACCTTAAAGATATTTAAAAAATCAATCTTTTAGTTTCTCTACTAAATCAAAATTTCTTTTTAATAGCATAATTTTACTATCGTTTGGAAATGAAAATCTTTAAAATATAAAATGACAAAATTATAAAAATTTTTAATAAGAAATCTTTAACATTAAGTAATTATATCAGTTAAATTCATTTCATTCATTCATTCATGCATTTAAAGATATCTTTTCATTACATTTGCATAATAATAAAAACATCTTCGGATACTACAAAATTTATTAAAGTCAGTTTTTAGGAAATGAGGAATGTAATTTATCCAATGATTTCTTTACTATTATATAATATACTATATTTATTTTAGATGATGTAATTAATGATCTTTAATAATTTTCTGTTTAAAAATTATGTTAGCTATTATAGATATTAGGTATTTTAGTAATAGAAATCTTATCTTTAAACAATTTTAAAAATATGATATCAACATAGTGCATTCAATTTAAGGCAATTTATACATATATCTTATATATGTAGGGAATATAGTGGTATTATATATTCCTTACGTGATGTTGAATATTAAATGAATGGGTTTTCGACGCCAGGTTGATGGAACAAGAARTAACAAGATTCTTTATTCTATTTCACACTGGTACAACTCTTATCGATAGGCCGATTGATTCCTGTAGCTTCGCTGGTCTCTTCTGTTGTTCGTCGTTCGTCTCTTCTGTAGTCTCGTAGTCTCTCGCCCTTTATATACTAAAAACGGCGTCCCACTTCAGGGTTATCGGCCAATCGTCATATATGATTATTCGATCCGGACGAATTACGTCAACGCGGGTGTAAATAGTTTTCTTCGCGGTTGTCCTTTGTTCTCATCCGAATACGCACACGTGCGTATCGGCTTCTCTGATTACAGAAGCTTCTGATACATGCCGCTATCGATAATCGGTTCTTTTCTGTTTATACTACACTCGGCCATCCTGATATCCGCCCTCGGATATCTATCGGTTATTAGCATCTTACAATTCTACTACATATATATATATCTTATACAAAATATTGTATTTATATATTAAGTTATGTAAATGAAATATCTCATTTGAATTTTGAATTTAAACTTTATTATGCTTTGTATATATTTTTATATATATTTTTATATACATTCATTTAAATAATATCCATTCACTTTTCCCAACGTGACATAAGCGCATCAATATCTTTCACATAAAAATTGGAAGTACAGAAGAGACCAGCGAAGCTACAGGAATCAAAAGTAAGATGTAAAAAATTCTAAATTTTTCATTTTAGAATACTATTTTTCACTAAAAAATCTATTTTTAAGTAAAAAATAATCTATTGAAGAAATGTCAAAAATAAAGAGGAATACTTCGCATTTGTATTCTGCTAACGTTTTATAATTTGTTTTGCAATATGCAATAGAACATTATCATAAAGCAGTATATCGCATTTATTTCATAATATTTATTACTCAATACGCATTTTTTCCACTAGAACTTTAATTTCTCAGCAATATTCATCAGCATTTATAGTTTTATCTTTTCTCAAAAATGAAAAAATGCATAATACTTTTAATATATAATCATGCAGATATCAAAATATTATGAGGATAAAAGTTCGGTTTCGGCATGTGTTTCGGAGTTTCAGTATCTAATTACTACACAGAATATCAATGATTGTCATAAAGGATCTACTTCTCATCATATATTACTATTCGGATCAATATTTCTTCATTATTGAATCAAAAAAGTAAATAAAACTTGATTTCTATGCGGTGAAGCTAGTCTCTCTCAAGCAGTTCATCTAATATCTACTTATCAAGCTTTTTCATTTTCCCCATAATCTTGAGGAATTTTAAGAGAAATAATCTAACAATAAATGCTGATCTTATACCTCAATATCTCGAACTGATAAATGTCTATTTTAATTATATCTTTCAAAAAATTATCATCAACCATTGATGGCATGCGAGGCAAATTATCAAGATTCATATTATCACACCGAAATTTTTCAAATCAAGTCTTGTGCGATCATTTACAAAACGTTCCTTAAAAGCAATACTTTCTGTTAATTCGGCTAACCAACACTATAACCAAATGATGTACAAAAATATTATTCTCGTTACCTTCTATATTGAAAGAAAAAGTCAATTTCAACGAACTTAAATACTGTAAAATACTGTAAAATAATCACATATTATCACACATTATCACATATAAAGTATATACTTTTCAAAAATCATATGAAAACTGTATGAAAAAATCTTAACCACTCAAAAGAATTATTCCGGAGAAAATAAAATTATAAAAAACGGTCATTTTATTTGCAATAATCTATATTACAAATAACAATTATATTAATATTAATAACATTAATCATTGTTAATATTAAAATAATAAATTAATATTAAGTTATTATCGAGTTAATAATAAAGTTATTAATAATAAAAATTTATTATATATTTATCATATATAAATATAATATAAAACATACATATGTAATTATAAATATTATGATTGTCTTAGTCAAATGCAGTTCTTATCTGATATGACTATTTTTAGCAAACAAATATGACTGCGTTTGCAAATGATTACATTTTTACATGATGGAATTTGTATGATTACATTTTCACAAAAAATTAATATTCATAAAAAATTTTCATAAAAAATTAAAAAATGAATTATATATTAAATTAATAAATGGAAATAATGAATAAATTCAGAACTGATTAATCATTGTTATTTATATCTGAAACATCTAACAATATTGGCTGGATGTTTACATACAAATACATAAATCTATCTAGAATGATATCCTAATGCAATAATGCAATAGTTTGAAAATTTTATTTATTTATTAAAAATTGTCATATCCGATAGCCGTTATATCCGATTACAACATTCAGATTAATTAAAATAAATCCGGATATTAAAATATATACTAACTTGTGTTGTTTCTCAGTAAATCTGAATTTTCTTCTGGACCATATGATAGCAGTGTTCCAAATAATATAATTAATATGATTTGAACCATAAATAATAGGAGAGCTTGTTGTTTTTTAATGACTGATGAAAACATTATCTGAAAAAAATATTTATCTTTTTAATGTTTTAATTATATCATAATGAATATTTTTAATATTTTTTAATTATTATCTTTCTTAATGTAAACTAAAAAAATGAAATTTATCGTTTTCTGCAGATTTATTTTTTATGAACTTATGTAACATCTCTTTTTTGTACAGTCAATGAAAAATTGTTAGTATAGAAATATGTGTGGCCAATAGTTTTAAAACAGCACGGTTTGCAATCAAGCATGTCTATCTTTATTCGCTATGAAAACCTTTCCATCAAAATAATTGCTTTTATCTGATATAAAAATCTTTCCATAACAAAGTATTATTTATTTGATGTGCGAAGAATGTCTATGAATCTTTGTCTATAAATATATTTTCTTCCCACCGAAACAATATATAAACTCGAATTAGAGTATTGTTACGTGCAGTAACATATTTCCTTTATTATATTCTCATCTTCTTTCTTTTCAGATTCATAAATACTATGTGCTTAGGCAAAAAATCATATACGCATTTTTATTTTGCATTTCCATATTTATATAAATAATAACGGATAGTAAACACTATCATTCCATCGAAGCTTTCAGATTACTAACAAATCATCTGAAACCTTTAAAAAAAGGTACAACTCATTCTCAATTCCGATCTCATTCGATTTTCTAGATTTAGTTAAATATATAAATATTTAACTTTATATCTAGTCCTCAAAGAGCAATATTTATAAGTTTTAATAAACCATCAACCTTACACGAAAAATATCTTCATTTTATTCCTCCGGTATTATTCATTATGTATATCTCGTATACAATAGCATTGGAGTGATCTATATTACTATCTCATGAAATGTTAACTTTATCATGTTCAACGAAATTATTTAATTTTATTCTCGATCCATTTTTTCTATTTTTCAATTTTCTAAACTTCCTCACGATATTAATTATCTGAATTAATTTAATATATTTTCTCGGCATTTAAAATTTACAAAAAATTACATAAAAATTTAATATTTGTGATAATCTTTGTTATTTTTTATGATTTTGTACTATTTGTTCGATAATAATTTTGCGAAAAAAATTTGACGACTCTAAGTTGATAAAATCTTTAAGACTTTTTTCGTTTTTATTTTATTATTATTTTTTTCATTGTCCATTATCCATAAATCTTCATTCACTAAGCAGCGTTAAAGCGATTAATTAATAATTCGACTTTGATGAATAATCATTATCATCATTATCATCACTTCAGCATTCCTGTATCCATAGAAACATGAACACACATCTTTAGGTTTCTTCATTCGTCTTCGTGAGATATTTTTATCTTGTTGTTGTTTACTATTCTTCTGATGTCGTCGGCCTATCTTCTTGGTGGTCTATTACTATTTCTTTTGCTTTCCCTGGATCTCTATTTCAAGATTTTTTTATTCCACTTATTGTCCGACACATCTCTACCCATCTCCATTTAATTTTCGTAATTCGTTTGACAACGTCCGTTATTTTCTCTATCTTATATCTGTATTTTATATCTTATCTCATCTATTTATTTCCAATATTGCTTTTTTCATGCTTCTCTATGCCATTCACCGTTTATTTGCAGATTTCTTTATCAGCATCAGGATTTCGGCGCCATATGTTTTTACCGGTAGCACATATTGTTCGTATACTCTCCTTTTCAGAAATTTTCCTTCTCGGCAAATTTCTCGGCAAATAAGAATTGCTTGCCGAATGCAATCCATCCTAGATCTATTCGCTCTTGGATTTTCTTTATCTTTGTCTATTCTTACTACGTGCCCCAGATACTTATATTCGTAGACTTGTTTTACTTCTTTCCCGTTGCTGCAATTTCCATATTGCTGCTTGTTAGCAATTGTTGAATTTGGTCTTTTGAAGATTTATGATTTATGGAGACCGACTTTTTCTGCTGTTTATTTTAATTCCTTCAGTCTTTACTGGGCATCCTCCACATTATCAGGACTTATTAGGACAACATCGTCGGCAAACCGGAGATGGTTGAAGTATTCTCCATTGATGTTTATATCTTTGTGTTGCCAATTCAGTTGTTTGAAAGCATATTCCAGCATATTCCAACTCTTCCACTGCCGTGAAGAATTTGGATGACATAGTATCTTCTTGTCTGAACCCTCGCTCGACTTTATATTTGTTCATGTGTTGGTGGATGTTCATAATTGTCATCATATTTGCATATATGTATTCTATCAGTTTTGCATATTTCTGAAATGTATTCAGCTTTATTAGAGTAATAATATCGCTAATAATATCGCTGTAAGCTCTATAGTGTCAAAAGACTTTTGAAAGTCAATGAATAAATGATCAGCATAAGTGGTCTGTTGTATTCCACCGATTTCTTTGTTAAAGACACAAATCTACAGACTTAATTGTCTGTAGATAGTTGTGCTTTAATTCCTCTTAAATACCGCTTGTTCTCTGGACTGATAGAAGTCTGGCTTATTCTGAAGCCATTTCGTTACAATTTTTATGAACAATTTATAAAGATGTGAGAGCAAACTGATTGATCTGTAATTTTCCAAATTCAATACATTTTCTTTTTTGTGTATAAATATCACTATGGCGTTCTTTCACCGTTGTGAGATTTTGCTATCAAGCAAAGATTGAATAGGAAGATTATCTTATCCAGTAGTCTCTCTCCTCCCTAATTAATGGTTTCTATTACAATCTGATCTTCAAATGCTTTATTATTTTCCATTTCTTTTTAGCGCATTTTTAATCTTTATTATTATATCTAATAGGTCTTCCAAATCTTCATTGATCAATTTGCTTTTTATTAAAATTGAAGAGTCTAGATTGTTCTTATTTTGTCTATTCCTATATAATTCTTTATAGAAATCTCCCATTGTTTCTAGTATTTGTTGTTTATTAGCTGTTATGTCTTTAAATTTGAATATCTTGTGTTTTCCTATAGACATGTTAATATCTTTTTAATACCTTCATGCTTCTATTGTTCTCAATAGCTTGTTTTATCATTTCTATGTTGCATTTTCTGATATATTTTCTTATCTCCTTAGTATTGATCTTTTTTAGCTTCCTTCTTTCTTCTGAATCTCCGTTATGCTCTTCTCTCTTCTATCTTCTTTGTGCCATTAATTCTTTGGATATAAAGGGCGCTACAGAAATCTGTATTACGCATCGCGCATTTGTTGCCGATTACTATTTTGGATATTCTGATACATTTGCTTCATATCTCAACTATCAATGCCAAAAGTGCCAATTTGCGAACACGTTACAACATCTGACACATCGATGTGATTGGATGTCGAGTTACGGAGATGAAAAAATGCATAAAACTTCAGACTTTCCTCGAGGGTGCTTTCCTCGAGTTCGCATCTACTCAGTATTGTGTTTGTGAGCGTGCATGTGAGTATGAGTATTAATTTTCTTCAATAGTGATACATGAAGCATAATATAAAGGAAACTAGGGTGCAGGAGATTATACACTCAATACCTGTCGATGAGAGAAGTGGTCATCCCTCGATGATCAATAAGCGACCGCTCAATTCTCAGTGGAATGCCAAGCTGAGGAACACAGCTATGCTATTAGCATCGCAGTATATGAATATGAACTTAAAACGCCGAACTAAAAGCTCTTATCGCATTGAAACAGACAGAAACCAAGAACAAAATACTGCAACAGAACAAGAACTCCAAATTCATAGGATACAAATAGATATCGGAATATCAGAAGATGTAACTGCTTGCGAAACACACCAATTTATTATCCCTAATAAAATACAAACTAATCTACGTAGACAAAAAGAGCAGCATAATAAAGATATACTTAACTAAGAAGTTGTACTATGGTACAACAAACTCTACAGTTTTGTTAACACTAAAACAAGATCGCATTATGAATCAATTACTGAACAAAGTCTTATGAATGATGCGAAAAATACTGGCACTCTAATAAAAATTCTATACATCACTCAGAAGATAAATGAGGAAATCTCGTGGAAAAAAGTCAGACGTAAAAAGAGAAACTGTAACAGCCTCAAACATAATATCTTGTAAAAAACCTAAAATAGACAACTCTTGGCTAAGTAAACCCATGCCTATAACTTTTTTGAACGACAGTTTTGAACAATTTGAGGATATATTTAATGACATAAATATCAATATAAGAGTGGAAAAACAGTCAAAACCCATCCCATCTAGAGTCAACAAATTAAAGCCGCTATCTTAAATGCTACAAGAAATCGCCATTGATGTTAATCAATATCATATAAAATATAAATATAAATATAAAATTAAAATTATAAATAATGAACAAGACAAAATCCAGCTCAAAAGCTCCATTGTCTATATGAAAAAATTCAAAATCAAGGAAACGGAATGCCACGCATATAAACTGAAACAAGAAAGGAGCTTCAAAATAGTGCTTAATCCATGCTTCATATGGATAACAATGGAAATTAAAGAAAAGGAAATTAAAGAGTATGGATCTACAGGTAACAATATATGGAACATCAAGAAATAAGGCATTAAGGATCTTCCCATGTTCTATATCGAGTTAAAACTTGAGAAAAATAATAAAGATGTCTATGAAATCAGATCACTACTTCGATGCAAAATAAAATTTGAATCAGCACACAAAAAACGAAAAATATTTCAATGCATTAATTGCCAGTGTTATGGCCATATAAGTTTTTCTTTCCGTAAAAATGCATAAGCGCGTAGAAAATCACTCAATCTCCAAACACACAGAAGGGATTTAAGGACGTTAAATGCATTCTATGCGAAGGATAACCAACCAGCCAACTACAACTACTATTTGTATGAGTCATAAAGATTTACATAAAATATTTTTTCCTGCATTTTTTCTATGGGAAAAAGTGATACAAATAATAATCACAAATTATATCTGCAAGCATACAAACTAGATCCGTCCAATCGGAAAGATCATATGCTTCAATCATAAGAACAAAGTAGACAATCAACTATATGCCAAAATAATCAGGCTACATAGAAAAAAATGGTACTTCCAAGTCCAGAACAACTTATGGCAAGTATTACAAGAATTGCATTATGTGAAGAAATTTATAAATTTATGGCGTAAAACATCTTAATAACTCTCATTATCAAAATGATCTAATGGATAGAATTTTTAAAATATCAATTTAGGATGCCAACGAGATGGCTAAACACTCGCAAGAAATAAAAAAATTCATTTTCAATCAAAACACAGACATTTTATTTATTTCTGAAACACATTTTACTAACGAAAGCTACTTTCGTTTTCTTGATTATATATTGTATCACACAATGTGTGTGTGATACGAACCTAACGGCAAGACCCACGAAAGAATTACTTTTATTACAAGAAGCAGTATTAGACATTCTGAAATTGCCAAATATCAAAAAGAATTCTTGCAGGTTACTAGCATTCTGATAGAAAACTCACCATCCACACATGTTATAAAAGATAAATATGTAACATTTCATAAAAATTTAGGTGACCGTTTTCTTGCTGCAGGAGATTATAATGCCAAACATATTTATAAGTTACGAGATTGATCCTATCCAAAGAGCAGAAACTCATCAAAGTGATCGAAGCTTGATGAACTTGATAGCATATCAATAGAAGAATTCATCTACTGGCCATCTGACAACAAAAAGATCTCATCTTTTAGACATCGGCATCATCAAGGGCTAAGACTACTAAAGACTATTGTCGCACTGAGTCCTATCTTGAATTATTCTCAGACCATTTTTCAATAATTATTACAGTAAATAATAAAATAATGACTAAAGGCAAACCTTGTACATTCCACAATGCTAAAACGAACTGGTCCTATTTTCATAAATTATTGATCACTCCTTTTGACAATTCTATCCTCCTAAAAACGGACGGCGATATCATTTGCGCAATTGAAAGTTTTGACCATGTTATGCAGCAGGCCACCAGCGTCTATGTAACACGGACGTATACAAATCTAAACATCAATATTGAATATTCGTCTGCAATAAAAAATAGACTAACAGAAACAGCTAACAGAAAAAAGGAAACTATGTAAGTGATCACTATGTGATAAATATTTTTGCATATTTATCACTATGTGATAAATTAGCAAATGTCCAACATAGAAAACCAAATTAAATCGAGCAAGCAAAGTATTTAAAAACCTGTTGGACTTAGAAAAAATCAGGAGGTACAAAAATATTTAAGCAAGTTAAATCTTATTGCTGCTACTAACTATTCTCTATGGAAAACCAAGAGATTAAAACATCCACAAACGCAATATCTGCCTAATAGAAAGCAAGACGGGAATTAGGCCAGAAGTGACGAAGAAAAGGCCGAAACATTCGCTATACGCTATACTTCTCCAAACTCTTGAAACCTAACCCGCGGAAAATTACTTTAGAGAAGAAAAACAAATTACTCTCGGATCACTACCGCCACTCTACAAAGTATTTCACCGTTAAAGAAATGGGAGTCATAATCAAAAATCTAAATACAAAGAAGGCACCAGACTATGACTATCATAACTAATCAGGTTTTGCAGAAGCTGCCAGAAATAAGAATAAAATTTATCACCCAACTTTGTGATGCAGTCCTGTGATGCAGACGGAGCTTCCCTCCAACCCAAATGGAAGGTAACACAAATTATTATGCTCCAGAAGCCAGAGAATTCTGCAAAACTTGCTGAATCTAGACCAATCTTATTGTTTATCTTATCGAAATTATTCGAAAAACTTCTACTCGCAAAGCTCTCCACAATAATAGAGGACTATAAATTAATTTCCAGTAATCAGTTTGATTTCTGACGTAAGTCATAGATATACAGATATACAGAATTGTCAAAAGAATAAATAACAATATGGAAGCAGGTAGATACTGTAACGGTCTTCCTCGATTTTTCATAGACCTTTGACAAGATCTGGCATGAAGGACTATTTTATAAAATTAAAAACAACTTCCCATCCGACTTGTATGTCGTCATAAAATCTTATCTATTACACAAAACTAAAGTTAAATGTAAAGTAATCACACAATTAAAAGAAATTAATTCTGGACGTAAGCCAATGTAGTATAATAAGATCAGTGCTCTATCTGCTATATGCCACAGATCTCTCTGAGTTCCACAAATGCAATCTATGCAGACAATACAGTTATATCTATGACTTGTAATACTTGAAGCGTCCCTGCGTAAAGAAGTCTCTCCTACATCTAGAGATGACTAAAAAAATAGACAAAGCTTTTTTCTTTGATCATTTTGATTTTTGTGTTCTTTATATCTATTTTAACTGTTTCTCTTACAGCTCGATAGTCACTTTCTACTGAAAATTTATTAAGTACAGTAATGTCTATGATGTATTTCTTTCTTGTTGTTATAAATAAATCTATTTCGTTTTTTGTTTGGCCATCCATCATGCAAATCCCTCTCCTATACGATTCTTATTGGAAGAAGCTATTCATTAAATTCATAGGTTGTATTGGTGTTGGAAATTCATCAGTACTTCACCTCTATCATTTCTGTCATCTAAGCAGAATTTTCGAATCACTGTTTCTGTCTTATTCATTTGTTTATCTATCTTGGTAAAGTCTCTCATGAGAAAGGTATAATAGCAGTTCTTTTTTGTTTACCATCTTGATGTTTTCGTAAAAGTCCTCGATTTCTTCGTTCTCATATTGATAATAGCATAAGTTTGTATTACCTTTATATTGTAACGGACGTCACTCCAAGATAGTTCCAAGATGGATCTAATATTTATGATTTTTTTTAAGTTTTTTGTTTAGGAGGAAGCCTATGCCTCCACTTGATCTTGTAAGATTTTCATAGTAATAGAATATATATTACTTTACTTACTTTAGTATGAATAGTCTCCTCGTCTTCTTATTTCACAAAATCTAATGATATTCTATTTGATATTCTTTAATTCTTCTTTCAATTCTTTTAAACTTTCGTTTGTGGATAGTGTTTTAACATTATATAATATTTAACATTATATATAATAATGATAAATATTTTCGTATTTTTTTTATTTCTAGGTGTCATAGTTTTGTCCTCCCAAAATTTATGGAACTGACTGATTTTCTATCAGCACAAGATTTTTCCTATCCTACTCTGCTCACATGGGGTATCCTTCCGTTTGTTTTAAACAGTGACATTGAAAATTTAAACTTAAAGAAGTTTTGACAATTAAAACGCCACGCCTGCATATTGGCATATAGGATATGAAGGAGATGGTATATAAATGAGTTAGAAATGAAGTTATAAGACTTGCTCTTCTATTAGGATTGAGAAGAAGCAAATGCTTATATGGGCAAGATTCGCTTAGTTCTCTGAGATAACTCTGTTTCCCATCATGATTGTAGAAGAGTACTTAGTTGCTTATCATAATATAATTTGCATGCTAGAAGAGAGAGAATGAATACATCCGGTGTAAGAAGAGAGAAGCTTCGTATTGAGTCAAGGCTGAGAATCTAACTCGCGTCTTCCTATTATTAGGCAATCACTTTCATCTCTCGATTATTCCTCTTGTTGAATAAGCTGTATGAGAAAGAATCTTCTAATTTGAAGCACGAACGGTATCCTTTATTTTTGTAACAGCTTATAGGCAAGCGATATCATATTTTTAGTACAAAAGAAGAAAAACTTCTATTATTAATAATGAGTTAAGCATAAACAAATTATTCCAACGAATGATACAAAATAGGGAAAAGACAATGATATTATATTGCTTTATATTGATTTTTTGAGAAACTTATCAGAACATAAAAATAACATTTATTTTTGCTATGGAGAAAAATGAAGACTATTTTTAAAATGAATTATAAATATAAAAGAAATCTCTCTCTCTCTCTCCCTCCCTCTCTCTCTCCCTCTNCTCTCTCTCTCTCTCTCTCTCTCTCTCTCTCTCTCTCTCTCTCTCTCTCTCTCTCTCTCTCTCTCTCTCTCTCTCTCTCTCTCTCTCTCTCTATCGCTGCTTACTTTTTCCGTTTTCATTGGAGACTTGCCGGTCCATTTGTTAGAGACTGCCATTTATAGTTAGCAGCTTGAGTATGGATTTGGCTAATAAAGAATATCCTGTAGTTGAACTTAGCACTATTCAATTTAGAAAACAATTCAAGTAATGATTCGTTCACTAAATATACTCCACTTCGGAAGAGATTCACATTAGAGATTCACAAGAAACATGTCTATTAAATTAGAATGTTGGTCCAAATTAGAAATTTGGAACTGTTTCTTTGCACATCTATTATGCAAAAATATCGAGATGGAATTATTCCATAAAGAAAGAAAACTATGAACAAAGAATGGACTTGTTAAGAAAAACGAAAGCAGGCAGCATATTGAAACTGTGGCTACCTTTTAATATTCGAAAGATTTTCCGCTAGTGAAATAATGAATTGAGAGTATTTCCTCTATTCCAAGCCATTCGGTCCACTCGAGGACGGAAGACAGCCCACCATATCTCAATTGTCGCTTGTTCACGCTTTGATTTCGCTTTGATTTCTGGACGTGGTACGAGATGCAGCCGAAATCTTTTTATTTTGCATTAATTTTCGTTCGTTGTTATTAGATATTTTGTTTATAGTTCTGTAATTAATTTCCTCTCATGTAAAGTTAACAATAAGTTATCAAAATATCAATCACTTTAAGTAACTCTCAATTCCACAATATGTAAAAAAATTAATTATTTATTTTCTTCATTCTACTTTTACTTGCATCTCCACCTTCTCTTCTGTTCTCTTTGCAAATTTGAACCCTTAATTTCTTGTTCATAACATATTCCCTTCTCCCACGATATTTGATCGTCTTTACCATGCACATTTTTCTATAGAAGCTTATGGAATTTATTGACTAGCCAATTGATGTTTTGCATTTTTGCTATTTACATTCGATTTTTTTACCACGCGTCTACGTGTTTTCATAGAGGCATAAAAAAATAATTGAATAAAAGGGGAACAGAAAGGGGAACAAAAGGGGAACTGAAGCGAGCATTAAAAATTTACGATTTGCAAGATTTCCTCTATATGCTATTCGTTATATCTCTGCTTTATATTAAATATATTTTTATTCTATATAAATTAGGAGCTCCTCTTATCATAGAGTACGAAATCAGTGCAAGAGACAAGATATAAAGATCACATCAAAGTATTCAAAACGTAACATCAGACATTATCATTCTGATAATCAATGACGAAATCAAATGCTAATATAATAAGCAATGATAAGCACTATATTGATAAACATAATAATGATTCAATCAAATTAAAAAAGCGTAGATTAAAAAGAATCGGAATTAAAAACGAACTTGTGATAATAATTACGCAACTTGAAAGAGCATGAACTCAACCACTATAACAATATTAAGAATAAAAATAACATACGAAAAGTACATATGAAAAACAAAAACATAATGAAAATAATATAGTTTCTAGCAACGACAAGGAAAAACCAATCAAAAAAGAAAATAAACTAAAGCAAATGAAGAAAAAACAAGAGATTTTCAAAAAAATTAGTTGTTAGGATTTAGGAATATCACAGAATTTTTAGAAACATTAGCAGAGGCAGAGAAATAAATGTGAAATCGATTAAAGATTTCAAAGAAATGGCTGAGTTATATAAATGATTCAATATTCAAAAAATGGCCTATTAAAAAGGTCTCTTTCACTGATTCAGCAAAATTATTGATCAATTATGAAAAAGAACACGGTTATGAAAATAAACACGGAAAAAATTGCAGCATTGATAAAAGAGTTTACTAACATGAATAATCATATATTACACCAAGAATTAATCTGCTCAAAGAAAATATTTAACGAATACCAAATATATATATATATATATATATATATATATATATATATATATATATATCATTCATATATGAATGTGATATACATATATCACAAGCTGATATTCAATAATTCAGCATGATCAATAATTCAATTCATATTATCGAAGGCATTCAAGATAATATAATTAATAAAACAGTGCTGCACAGGGCAAAGATAATATGTGGACTAAAAGAAAAATTCATACAATATAAAGTTAAAAAAAGAAACGGAACATCATAAATGAAGCAGGAGAAGGATGAAATGAAGAAGATACGAAAATGCTTCATTTGTGGCAACAAAATTTATCTAGATAAGTCACATCTAATGAAACACAAAGGTACTAAGTGTTTCAAATGCCATTAGTATAAATATATCATTCAATTATATAGGAAGGCAATAAATACACAAAAAGAAGTCGCATATATAATTACTAACACTCTGTACTTAAAACAATTAAAATAAATAGAAATCGCAAATATATTATTCATCAATATTTTATTAACATTATGGATAGTGATAATGATATTTAAGTTTAATAAATCGATATTGTTATAAAGAATAGATTATTCAAAATTAGTAAATAGAATAAATTTCGATAGTAAATATTCTAAACAATAGCATACAAGATTCTTTTACAATAAATATCATTATGAATAGAAAAACATATATAACATTGCATTGTACGTTACTGATAATGAAATAATGGAACATATAATTTTAATCGACGTTAACTTTTGGAACTAAATCGGATTTTAGCAAAAAGTCAAATCACGATTCGTAAAATTGTCTCGGATATATCGGAAGTATTAAATATTGACATAGAAGATTGATACAGGAAATGGAGATCTATTCGATTTTTCACATATCTCCAATAAAAATATTCAACGAGAAATAGAAATCATTGCATCAAATTATGAGCCTAAAAAGACAGAGGATAGTGATTTTAAAATGACATCGATTTTTAGAAACAATATTTCGATTTATCAAGGAATGTGTAAATTATTTCCATTGAAAAAAGGAATTGTCAAAGAAGAAAGAATTACAATTAAAATTAATAAATTAACAACTAAAAATCTTGATACGACAATATTATAAGAGTACTTTTAAG
This sequence comes from Eciton burchellii, assembly GCA_020341155.1. Lineage (NCBI taxonomy): Eukaryota > Metazoa > Arthropoda > Insecta > Hymenoptera > Formicidae > Eciton > Eciton burchellii. Next base: position 34,017 of record JAHMML010000107.1, on the reverse strand, counting down.
CAATTTAAATCTAGAAAAGACGAACAACAAGCATTTCAAAAATTAAAATATACATTAAATGACAAAGCCATTTTAAAATTATATTACAAGTAACTGAAATAGAATTGCATACAGTACATCAAAATTTTGGCGTAGTATTATTATAGGAGAATCAATAGGAAAGTATATTCTAATTTATTACGTGAATGTCAAAATTATTTTAATTGAAAAAAATTATATTACGAGTTAGAAATATCGTCAATTATAAGATCACTTCAAAAATTCAGAATATATCTATTAAACATTCCTTTCGAAATTATTATAGATTTTGATATAAAGCATTTATATCAACAATGAGTAAAAAAGAATTATATCTATGCGTAGCAAACTGTAAATCAACTCTTATAAGAAGAATTAGAAGAATATAATTATGAAATATAAGACCCAGAAAAAACATAGCACCTATAGATACTTTAAATAAAGGTCTTCTTCCAGAAGCAATATTGATTCATGAAAGTAATGATAGTTTAGTTGCTGGATTCACGAAAGCACAGCATATTGATTAAAATCTATAAAAAATTATTATTAGCTATACTTAATAGAGCTTATTTTTACATAATAAGAGATAACTTACTAAGATAATAATGACAAATTGTTATTACTAATTTCTAAAGTGTTATAAATTTCGATAAACGATAAAACGAACATACAATGATAAGATGTAAATATATATATTTAATGTAAAATGCAAAATACAAAGATTTCAAGAAAGCTTGCTGCATGTCGTGTACACTGTTTTAACTTCGCTTCAGATTGCCTCAGACTGCCTTCAGACTGATCTTCTATTGATCAAGCATATATGAAAATATGTATATAGCAATAACAATTGAATGTAAGTAATAAAAAGCTAAAACGTCAATCGGTCTAGAGTTAGTCTATCTAGAGCTATTCAGCTATGTTGCATTGCGATCGTCCTCAAATGATTATAATCATATTGCAATTTTCATTTTAATTATTTTTTTTATTGTTGTTTCATTTTCATTATTATGTAATTGGGATTTTATGTAATTTGCTCATATTAAAGAGTCTTCTTATAAGACTTTTACAATTATCTATTTTTATAACTACATACTGATTGTGACATATTCTTTTTGCTATATAGTAACTAAAATTTATTACGAAATTTAAGTCTTGGCCTTAAGTAATGAAATAACTCATACTGGTTGATCCTAAGTGATTGAACACATGACGAGAATATCAAAAAACAATATATTAACAAAATATATTATATTTAATTATATTATATTTTATTTAATCGGCAAGCCAAAAAATCTTTAAAAAAAATAGTCAATTATTTGATAATTACACTCTTATACAAAATGATAAGTATTGCTGAATTAGTGAATGACAATTAATGAATGACGAAAATTAGTGAATGACAATTTATTAAAAGAGAATAACCGATTGTTCAAAAGACATAGAAGGATTTGTATAAATATATATAAATTTCTGAAAAACTTGTATGTAAAATTGTGTATTCAGTCAACTATGATAGATTGCTTCAGTATAATGTAAAGCGCGATAACTTCATATTGATATAATAAATAATAATAACTTAAAATGCACATACTTTTTTATATGTGATGAAGAGTTTGAGATCGCAGTGCTAACTTTTTTTCTTTTTAAGAATAATTATATACATCAATTTAATTTATTATCTTATTCTTTGTAACAAAATGATAATCATATAATATTTGTTACATATAATAAAAAATAAAAAAACATTTGCATATTTCTTTATCGTTTTTTGTTATAAAATTTGAATATTCATGATATAATACAACAAGAATATAACTATTAATTCATTATCCATGATATACTTCAAAATTTCAAAAAAATGATATGATTTGTTTGGTACACATGGAAGTTAGCAAATGAATGCAGAATTTTTTAAAATAATTAAATATCTTTTCTATGAAAATAAATATGATATAAAATGTTTAATTATTTATTAATTATTTAATTAACAATTATTTGTTATATGTAATATAATAATATATATATAATATGTAACATATATTTCAGAAATTATTCGTGGCTATGATTCTTTTCTGTTTATTTGCCAATGCTTTATTTGAATTTTTACAATATCGTATGAAATGAAATCTAAAGTTTAAAAATATACATAAGACATAAATATACATAAATATATGCAAACTAAACATAACTAAACATAAACAAATATATAAAAATCCTTGTTATATATAATAAATATTGTATAATATTCTATTACAAAGAATAATAAAATAAAAAAATAAAAGATAAATTAAGTTGATAAATATAATCGGTTAAAAAGAAAAAGAAAATTAGCACACTGAGGTCTCGAATTCTTTGCCACAGATGAAAAAATAACTCGCATCGCAGAATATTCAGCCACTACACTTCACGCTATATTGAAACTATTCACGGTACTTAGCTTATAGCTTATAGCATATAATTAATCGAATACAAATTTCTCAAAAACTAAAATCCATTTTCAAGCTTCTTCACACTTTTCATGTTCTCGATCTCCTTTTTTTAATAAATTACGATTCATTTAATTTCATATTTCGCAATTTTTATCACCTTAAATAATTTTCCAGAATCATATTATATTTTATATTGAATATTATATTAATTGGTGCAACTTGTATTGATACAGCTTGTATTAATTACAACGTTATAAAGTAAATAAAACGAAGGATTAGACTTTGCCAAAAATTAATTAATTAATGAAACAAAAACAATGAAGGACCATAATAACAATCTAGAAATCAGGAGACATGGAAATAAAAACAATACAGAAAGAATACTAAAGATAACGCAATACTTATTATTATTTACACTTATATATTAATTAAATGTTATAGTGTATATGACAAAAAGCATACATTTTTTTTAAAGAATTGAATAAGAAATTTAAAGATATCTACTAACTAGGAAATTGATGAACAAAAAACTGCTTTAAGTAAAAAAGAAAAAATAATAAAATTATGATATTTGAATTGTTATAACATAATCAAAGTCAAATAGTTTTATATGTATGACAATTGAAATATAATTTATTTTCAATCAAAGGATTAAAATTAAAGGAGCGAATTAGAAACTTAGTTAATGTGGCTTTTGGTACATAATTTATGATTTTTATATACAAATATTAAGCTATTAAACATTTCGATTCCATTTTGAATCCTTCTCAATTAATGTAATGATCGTAATAAAGTCATATATCAATCGTTGGAAAAAATCTGAAATAACAAAATAAAATCGAAATGTTTAATAATATAATATTTATATATAAAAATGATAAATTACATATAAAAATCAAAAATTGCATGCTAAAAACCGTGTCAATTGTATTAAAACGATTCCAGCTGATCTATTTAATTTGGAGATTATAACAGAACCTTTATATTAGTATTAGTATATAATATATAATTATATTATAGTATATAATATATAATTAATAATAACAAAACAGATTTTGAAGTTTGTTTAAGGAAGTAAGTATATATGAATAAATATAAATTAATTGGAATCGTAATTGAAATATTGAAATCGAATTATATCTATCAAAAATCTTTCAAATAGTGTTTAAGATTGAAACTGCGTATTATCATAAAATATGACATAGAATAACAAAAAATGGAGGATCATTGAAATTTTAGGAATATAAGGAAAATGAAGGAAACTCATGGAAAAAATAAAAATCACGAATTGTAAAATAAAGAAAAGTTACAAATGAAAGAAAAAATAATATGAATTCAAAAAATCAATAAGATATAAGCAATTTGAATCTTATATTTATATATATGTATATAGGTTAATATAAATAGAAACACTAAATAAAAGCAAATATTTGTTAATTATCATTGATGATTTTAGCAAATAAATAAAGATTCGTCTGATGGAGAATAAATAAGAGACAGAAACAAACGTAAGAAACATTATCGTAGAAATAAAAACAAGATATCAATATAAAGAAAATGATTTAATTAAAGAAGAAAATACTAATATACATTATTACGTAATATATATTAGAAACGATAAATATAACCAATTATTTGCAAAACAGATTAATTACAAAATTGAAGAAAAGGATACAAGAACAAAGAAAAAATTCGAAAGAAAACCAAATATAAGATTTTAAAAATATTTCATAGCAAAATCTTTTCTAATTTCTAAATAACAAAATTAATTCGTAAATAACAAAGAGAAAATTGAATAATAACGAAAATGAGGTAATTTACATGAAATATTCAAAATTATCAAAAATCAATTATTGGATAAATAAACAAACTCATTATAATGTTAAATATAAAATTTAATGAAGATTATCAATTTAAAATTGAAAAAAATATAGATAATTATGTGATTGCAAAAAAGGAGATACAGATACATATCAAGTATTATTAAAAGAAAAAATCAAGAAAAGAGAATGGAGATCAAAATAAATCAATCATAATTAATAAAAATCATCTTCATAAATGATTTGGCGACGAAGCGAGAAAAAAATCTGATACTTATGCTTTTATGATAAAAGAAGAAAATAATGTCATTCGATAACAAAATATGACACAATTGTAATAATAAAGTAAATCTTCTAATAAAATATCATGATACGCTCTTAGTAGCAGGATAATGAAGGAAACAAACACTATTATGAAGACATTATCAACCATCATTAAGTAAAAATGGAAATTGTAATAAATAAAGAATGAAAATCATTAATTTTAAAAATATTAAAATTACTAGAGGTACCAAAAGAAAGAAAACTAGGATGCAAATATAGATATTCAAGATAAAGATAGACAAATACAGATATAAGAAAGCACAACATTACTCTCAAAAATTCGAACTAGATTATATTAAAATATATGTTTCAGTTATAAGATAAAGCACTTAGAATTCTACTTGCTATAACAAAAAAAGAAACCTATATCTATGTTAGTATGATGTGAAAACGTTATTAGTGAATAAGAAATGAAAAAAATATATATGAAAACATGGAAAGAATATTATATACTAGAAAATGCGAATGTCCCAATAATGTTCTAATTTATAAACTAAAACAAAGTATTACAGCTAATAAGCGGCTAGAACAATGAATTGAACAAGATTTTGAGATCATACAAGTTCAAAAGAAGTAAAATAATCTATACACAGGTGCGCGCGCGCGCGCGCGCACACACACACACACACACACACACACACATATATATAAGGTGAATATAATAATATATATAGATATAATTATAGTCATAAATAATTTATATTGACTAAATGCAAAGCAAGAAATATTTTCATTAATAGATCCTGAAGAATTAAAGAATTGTTTTGGAAACTCGGAAGGGAAAACAAGAAAATTGCATTACTGTTTCATTATTCCAATAGAATATTAGAATATAACAGAAACTCAAGAATATAGAATTGAATGATGCAAGATCTTCGAATATATTATTAGATCCTAAATAGACAAAATGAAATAAAACTATCCATTATTTAAAAGATAATAAAAAGTATTATAACGTAATCAGAGGATTACTCGTTCGTATTGTAGGATTAATGATACGTATTTGTAAGCATATTAATTTTGAACCAAGAAGAAGAAAACTCCTCGAAAATAGATTAGATAAAACTAAAACATTTATGCTGAAAAATATTATCTTATTAAAATCTGGCAGAGAAGAATATAACGGAATTAGTCGGATTCGTGGATGCAAATTGGACGTAAGAAAGAATAGACATAGAAAATTCAGTACGATATAAATATGCATTCATGTTCAATAAAATAATAGTATAACGGATATGTCATAAACATATCATAAATAAATAAATAATATATCACTTTTTTAAGCAAACTGAATGCAAACTAGGATGCAAACTAGATTAAACAAATTAATTAGATTAATTCCAATTAATTGGAAGAGACATTATTTTAATAAGAAAGGATATAACGATATAACTTCGAAAGTCGTTGGCAGAAAAAAATAAGTTTAAATAGTTATTTATGAAGACAATGAAAGCTCTATAAAAATAATAAATAATTCGAACAAAATAACAGTAGTAACAAAACAATAGTAACAAAATAAAGCATACTATCATGTTGTACAAAGTCTGAAATAGAATAATGTAATCAAATATTAGTATTGCTCATTAAAATATTGCACATTTGATTGCAAATATGTTAATATTTGAGATATTAAGATATCTTTAGGCGCTATCAATTTGAAGTATATATATATATATATATATATATATATATATATATACACATATATCAACTGTTTATAATTTATATATCTTCTGCTGTAATCGGGTGTATTCCAACATGTATATCTTTCCTTAACTAAAGCTGTGATTGTAGGATAAATGATGTGTTATAAACTAATCAATCGAATGTCTTGAAGAGAAGGACATTCAAGGATATTGAATTGATATTAATATAGAAAAATATCACTTTTAGAGTATATATGTTTTAATACAATGTAATTCCAAATTATTTATAAAATTATATTCTTTGATAAATTATTGCAAATCCAATTATAGGCAATAAGTTTTTGAGTCATATGAATTTTTATGCCAACATAATTAATATGTTAATTATAAATACAGTACATTCATAGTTTTTTGTTCCAATAGATGACTTAAAGCAAGAATTAAAAATAATTATCTATGTGCTAAAAAACTGAATAATATAATGAAAAATATCAAAATGTCAAGAAGAAACAATGTAATAACGAACATTTGATTATTTTTTATTTACAGAATGGACTCGAAGAATAGATTTATGTAAAAAAATGGTACAGTTTCATTTAAAAAAGAATGCATTTTGTAAATGCATTCTTATACTCTTGAAAGAAATATGTCATGAAATATAATAAAGTTTACTAAAAATATTACTTATAATTAAAAATATTATTTTTAAACGTCGAAAAATTTTTCTATGTGATTATTTTTAGTTTCACTTGAAAAACAGCTGTAAGTTAATCCAATTGAATCATCCTGTAAAATTAATATTACATATAAAACACATGAGAAATTATGAAAAAAAATTCGATAGAAATATTGAAGGGAGATAAATATTTTCTTCTTTAAGAAAAATCAAACTTAGATATATATTTATACAGATATGAACATTATTAATGAAACTGATGTTCATTTTTTTCTTGAGATATATAAAATTTTGTTTATATGAACTAGAAACAGATTAGAAGAACAGATTAGATATAGAATTAATAAAGAATGAAAAATGTTATTTTTATGATTTTTAAGATATCAATTAGATAAAGTTCAATTAAAGTTTTTAATCAAATTAATTTTTTTGTTTACTTACATTTAATTTGCGTATTTGTTTTTAACAATAAAAATAAAGAAAAATATATTATCGAATTTGATTTAAATTTGTTAAGATTAACCTTAAATAATTTAAAACTATTAACACTATTATCTTTCTATACGTCTTAGCATCACAACAGTCAAAACAAAATGTTGAAGATTTCGCTCGGATAGGAGGATAACCGTGATTTTAGAAATAGAATCACGAGAATCGCGACCATGACAATGAATAAGTCAACATGAAGAGAATAAATAAATCACTATCGGCGATGGCAACATGCATGACACGCGATGGACTCGTTCTACTCAAGGAAATCGACAGTCAATATGTAGCGAGATAATTAGAGTATTTGTGATATAGTCATGCAAATCACATTGCTGTAATGCTTGTAAAGAGAATGCAATGTAAAAAAATATTCTATTCAATTTTGTATGTTAATATGGATAATAATACGAATATACATGTGTATATATATATATATATATATATATATATATATATATATATATATATGTATATATATATATATCTGCATGCATACATTACATTAGTAAACATTTATATTTATATAAAGAAATATTTACAAATTTTACAAATAATCATATAATATTTGTAATATATATATTATATAAAATAGCTTCAATCTTGGATTGAAAACTGCTTCAATTCTAAAATGAATACAACTTGAATAAACCTTGAATACAGTTTTAAGCTAAGATGAAAATAATATCTTAAAATATTATTATGGCTTTAAAAAGAATTATAATGCTCATTTTTTAAATCAAAACAAATTTAACCATATGAAAATAATAAAAGAAAAGAAAAATAATAAATCTTTATTATTTATTATAAGATATTTTACATTATCATGTATTAAAGTAACTTCAAATTATAAAATATGAATGTTAAATAATTTCTCGATTTTTGACTAAAATTGATTTCAATATTCCTCATAATCATTCCTAGCATTGCTTATCAACAAGTCACTACTAATAAATTAAATTTCTTATTTTGTCTAAAATCTGTCTTTATTACAATGTTTTCAATTTTGAATAGCATAATTCGAATATTCTGAACGATTATTATAGAAGCATTTGTACAATTATTTAAAAGTTTGAAAAAATATATCATATAACGAAAAAAGGTGAATATGATATTTATGTGCAATAAAACTGAATGGGACGCAATAGGAGCGTAAGAATTGTAATTAAAATATTCAAAAAAAATATCATCTTTTATGTATGACAGGAGATTAACTTTAAGATAAATATATATTCCCAATTAAAGATCTTTTATATAAACATATATTTCTATGTCCTTATATGACATATATTTCTATGTCAATTTCTCTAGAAGCTATACTTTTCCAAAGGAAGAGATAAAATCAGATTTTCATTTCTTTTCTCAAATTTTAAACAAAAGAATGGAATTGGAATTTTTTTATTAACAAATATATTTATGATATGAATATTTTTTAATTCTATTATATCGTTTTAAGGGGATCTATAGGATTAACAACCTGATCTTCCGTAAAATATATATGATATTTTGTTGCATGTTATCATTTAGAGCCTAGATAAATAACAATACATTCAACAACAAATATTCTTTATTTTAAAATACCAGCTTCTTGATTATCCGCTAAAAAAGAAAATCTTTTTTATGTACTGTATATATTGAATTCCTCATATATTTATAATTAAGTCTCTTTTAAAACAGGATGAAACTGATAACTTCTAATCAAATTTTTATTATAATTTTTGAATAGAATAAAATATAATTATTTAAAAATATGCATTAGGAAACTCCTTTAGAAGAATTTGTTCTTTTCTTTTTTTGTGAAATCAATAATTTTTAAAAAAGTAGAAGAATAAAATACATTATCATAGATAGCATGTTAAATAATATAGATTCCGAGTTACGAGCAATAGAATATTAAAATAAAATAGAAAAACGTAAAATAAAAATAAAATAAAATTATAGTACATGTTATAAATGATCACTTGCAGCCATGTTTTCCCCAAAAAAGAACTCTCTTTTTTATTTTTTATTTATAGAAACTTTTATAAAATCTATTTAAAATTGTTGTATTTTTAAATAACCATATCTATCTATAAGAATCGTCCAAAAGATGTTTATTCTTTTACAATAGGATTTTTATCTCTAATACAACAATCATATGAATACCGAACGCATTACTTTTAGAAGTTTTTACATAATTTTAATAAAGTAATTTTAATTAATATATAAATATTCAAGCACAAATACATTTACCTTTTAAAATTGTAAAAATGAAATAAATTTTTCAAATGCAAAGATTCGTTCTTTTTTATCTTTCTTAGAGAGAATTATCTAAAACAATTTAATAACAATAGGATAATAGAATTTACAAACATAATGAATGTATCTCGCATTACGATAATGTATCTGAAGAATAAAACTAATAAATAATTAAAGCTAATTAATTAATTTATTATTGCAAAATATTTTAATTAAGAAATCTCAGAATTGTATTTAAGGCTCTACGGATTAGGAGTGAAGTTTTACATTTTCTCTCTGCTACATAGTATTTCTTAAGATGTTTATATGATTATGAATCGCATAGATATTTCTATAAGTTTTGTTTGATTGGAAAAAAATCTGCATCCTCATAGTTTATAAATAGAACCACTGAAAAACTTAGAATATATAAAGAACTTAGAATATTCCAAAGTAAAAAAAAATTCAGACAAAGTAAGATAAAATTCAGAGCAAGAAAAAAATTCAGACAGTTCAAAATAAAAAAAAATATAAAATAAGAAAGAACTTAGATTAAGAATTCAAATAATTTAATAAGTTCAGAAAACAAGCTCAGTCTTTGCGAAGTCCATACTTGCATCTTATATTTCCCTTTCTTAAGATTTATACTTTAATTTCTTTATTATCTTTTTTTCTTAAAAAAGAAAGATGTTTTATTAATCAAAATTTCAAATAATATTCTCTATTCTGTATTCTCTATATAATATTCACATTAGATTTTATAAGTCTTTTTCTCATGCTTTTTTAAAGAGTTTAATTGTATTCGCTACCAACAGCGATTTCCAACCATTAGAATTATAAACTACTAGCTATTAATAATGTGAATTCAATCTATATTATTTGTGATTTTTCGACAATTTATAAAAAAAATTATTTTTATTTCTTATGCTGACCAAAAAGATGAAAAAAAAGACATTAAAATGCATCAATTAAAAATTGCCCTTCAATCTAATTAAGTTTCTTCTTTATTCAAAAATTGGTATTATTATAATAAATAATAATAATAAACACGATTATAATAGAAGTCAAAAGCAATTTTTATTCAATTAAAATTTATAAAATTCTCAAATTAAAAATATTTTCTTTAATTCGTCGACTACATAGCCTTTTAGAAGTCCTCTTGTGCATAAAATTCGCTAATTTTTAAAATAAATGAAAAAGGAGTATAATATGATAGTAATAATTTTTCTATAGATGTAGGCTTCGGAGATTCTTTTTCTTCTTATAGTGCCATACTGTAGTGCCATACTATAGTGCTACATCAATGTAGCATGTAGGCTTTTACGTATTTATTGCATAATGCGAATCGTACCATTTTTCTGCACGTCTAAATAAAGTGGCAGAATAAAGTTTATGAACACATGATTCTCCTGGGAAATAAAAGTTTTTTCTGTAGTCATCGTAAATTATCATTACTTTCGATAATACTGAAAAATGCTATTGCCTTCATCCTGGATATAAAATTACAATTATAACGTTCATACTCGGTCCCTGTATGTCTCATTCTATCCTAATACGATTTGCGTAGTAGAAGAGAGAGAATGAGTGTATCCGTTTGTTATAGTTGAGAAAAGGGAAAAGGGGCTCTATATTGAGTCGAGGCTGGGAATCGAATTCGGATCTTATCTGGGAATCGCTCTCATCTCTAGCTTCAGTCTTCACATTAGTTTGAATAACTATTTGTATATTATTTACAACTTTTTAGTACTTTCTTATCAGTCGTACTTATCTTTAGTACTTTAATGTAAATTATTTGATATGAAATTGAATTTTTTATAATCATATTTTGTACATTAACTAATGAATGTAATATATCCATATCTCTTTTTATTTATGATAAGAAAGAATATTTTAAATAATATATTGAATCATAAGAAGAAAAAAATGAATAAAGCAAATCAGAAAAAGGAAGCAGTGAAAACAGTATGTTTATCATAACACTGTGAGAGAAAAAGAACAATGCGGCATCTAGTGAAAAATGTAGCAGTCAGGTAAAAGAATTGATATACGCCAATATGCAGGATATTTGAGTTACCGACAATGGCGTATCAAATGATTTAGATGGGAGTAGCTCACAATTAGATAATAAGTGGTGAAGAGATATTGCTAAATGATGATGAAGACTATAGTAACAAAACAACATAATAATTAATAAATTGGTGAACAAATAATGATAAAAGGAATTGAAAATACTTTACTTATTCTGCAAATCAAGAATTTATTTCTGATGTTCACAAAGAAGTTTTAGAAAATAGAAAATAGAAAATATAGTAAACAATGTTTTATATTGAAAAAAAGAAAAAGCGAACAATTGGCTAAAACAAATAATATTTACAGACTTCTTTTCAAAATGGTAATTATTAATAAATTGAAAAATGAAAATGAATCAAATGCGATAATCACAAACTTGTCATGAGAGATTGAAACACACTAACACAAAATAACTGTATACAATGGAAAGTGCAATAACAAAACTTTGTATAAAACTTGGTATCTATAAATCTACTAGATGAAACTTGTATAAACCTGAATAGATTACAGAATAAGCTATTTTATCAAGCACAAATCTAGCATGCTAGATAAATTAAAGAAATTCAATAATAATATCAAAAAACAAATTTCATTTTGTTATTTTACAATGTAAAAATTCTTAGAATAATTTTTAGAATAGAAAAGAATATACAAATTAAAGTAGACTTATTTAAAGAAAAAAGATATCCAAAAGATATTCCAAAAAGCATAGTACCGTATATGTCTAAACAGGATGGTATAGCAAAGAAACATAATAGTTATAATAATCGCGAGATTATTATATTATATTTGTAAGAAAAAAAATTGCCTGAATTGAAACAATCAATATTGTATTAATTGCATAGTATATATATATTGCACAGTATATGTACAGTATTGCAGCCATCAAAACCGACAAAAATGTAATTTCATTTGAAGCGTACAAAAAGATTGGAGATATCATATATGAAAATCTTTTATTCAAAAACATATATTCAGATTAAGAGATAATCTCAATACTTAACAGATAAGAAAGCAATGAAATTTATATTAGTAGAATACATAGCAACTTTAACAAACTGTAGATTGCAATTCTCAAATAAGATAACATAATATCGAGAGAGATTATTTTTAGGTACATGACAAGTCAAGTCATGAAAACTTATGCCAGTTAACAAGTTATGTGTCACTCTACAAGCCTAATATAATTAAGAGCGAATCTACAGAAGAAGCCGAGGCCGAGAAAGAAATGGTAAAAATTAATTCCAATAATGAATCTGAAGGTGCAACAGAAGAAACTGACAGTACAAACTTAAAAACTTCATAAACTTTCTAAAATCTTAATTAGATATCTCACATTAAAGATTCAATTTGCCGTCCAAGCAATATAATACATAGCAATCAAATTTTACTCATAAATATTGTAGGAAACAATCAAAAGCAAGATAATAAATGGGAACAAATAATTAATGAACTAGAAATTCATTAGAAAAATATTTTCTAACTCCCAAACAAAAGTTAAAATATTATTGATTTGGAATGGATTTTCAAAGTTAACTAGGACATAACAAGATCATTAAATATAAAACGTAATTTTGCATATAATTTTCAGCAATTTGGAACAGATTTTAAGAAGAGTTTTATCAACTGACTATTTTCTATAGGTTCTATTAGCATTGATATTGGCGATGCACAGAAATATACAAATATTCAATTTTTAACAACATTCTTAAATAGAAAACTAAAAAAAGTGTTTTATATGAAAGTGCAAAAAAATATTTTTAAAAACACAAAATTCATAAAAATAAATATAAATTATTTATTTTCTCTGTAAATTAAATAAATCTCTATATGATTTTAATCAAGTTCCGCACTGCTGGAATTAAAAGTTTTATTCTTTTCTTAAATATTTTAAATTTAAGAAATATAGCGACATGTTTATTTTGTTGTTATAAACAAATATATTGTGCATTTTGCATTATTTGACAAGAATATTATAATTAGTAATTCAAAAAGATTAATTAATCTAATTTTAAATATATAAAAGTCTAGCTTTTGAATAATTTTTTATTACTAATACAGCTCGTCGCTTATTTCGCGAAAAATGAAGAAAAAAAGAACAAGCTGCATGATTAAAGTTGACTAAAACTAATAATCTCTGATATATAATATTTGATATCAAACACTATTTACATGTGATTGACATGTGATGTGATACGAAAGAAATTTTATGCATGTATAATATATAATTCTACGTCCGATTTGTTTTGATTCATTATGCTACTGTAATCATATTTCGCGCCATTACTTATATACCTATTAAATATATATACTCCAATGGCAGCAGTGCAATTGTATCGATTATCAGATTTGATCAATTTCCAACTATATGCATATTTTTGAATAAAAATGTATTAAGGACAAAAAACAATGATCGATGTCTCAATCTTGAAAAGAAAAACAATTTTGAAAATTCAATTTCAATTTCACTATCTTAGTGCAAATTTGGCAATATATTTTGTCCTTTTAAGATCAGCACAGACTCGGAGATTTCAATATTGAATTTTAAATTAACTCTTTCCTAGACAAAACGCAAAATAAATAAAGTATTATTCAATTTCATATATTCCATAGAGCAGAAAGTTTTTATGCAAAATAAAATCAAAGTATTGATTTCTTTTCAACAATTTCATATTAATAATATTTAGCAGCGATAAATGCAGTTTAGAAGATTCTCAAAACAAAAATATTAAACAGGTTTTTCGAAAAAATCTAATTCTCAAATGGAGAATTATGTCAGAATATTTCTAACTTCTTCATATATAGAGAAACGTTCTCCGCAGTTTCCTAGTTTCCTTGCTAAAGTTTTTGCGCTTGATATTTATATACAAAACATTTACATTCTTCGCAGAAAGAAAATTATTCTGTTCTTTTAATCAAATACCACAATTTTCTCAGAGCATATTATTGTTAATAATTATCATATTATATTATATATCATATCATATATATGATATCATATAACATTAATTTGAAATGTTGAAGGAAATTATTGAAGATGAATCTTATAGGCCATGGACTTCAAATATTTTGGTAATGAACAAGAATGAGACAATTAGATTTTATATTGACTATTGAGACTATTACGATCAAAGATTTCGTTGCCAACGACGATATTTTGAATTAATAGACAATTTCCATTCTATATTTGAAGACTGGATATTGACAAATCAAGATTTTTTGTAAGGATAAACAAAAGATTGTTTTTTTCATAAGAACTGGCTTATAGCAGTTCATCACAATGCCTTTTGCTCTATGCAATGCTTCTGGTACATTCGAACATCTAATGTCAAAGATATTGCAAGAATTAATTTCTAAAAGTTGTTTCGTTTATATATATGATATAATAGTTTACGGAAAGATTTTTGAGAGAATTATACAAAACTTAGAAAAAATCTTTTTTGGCCTATGAATCGCGAATTTTCAAATTAATCTTAAGAAATGTACTTTTTATAACAACAAAATTAAAAATAAATGCAAGAGAAATGCAAAAATAGTTATTCTGAAAGAATTTCTGCAATTATGAATTGGTCATTCCTGAAGACAAAGAAGCAGATTTTGTAGAAGCAGAAATTTTTTTTTGTTTTTATTATCGAACATGTGTTGAAAATTTTTATTTCATTAACCAAATTTTGTAAATATTGACCGAAAACAATTATAAATCTGAATAATTTTCTGAATATCAAATAGCATATTATATACATTTAAACACTTATTTTCTTCATGATTCTATCTTTTGGAAAAAGAAAATTGATATTGAATACCGATGTATCGAATCATAGAATTGGTGCAATCTTCTCTGAAATTCAGAACGGGACTAAGAAAATCATTGCGTATTTCAGTTGTTTTTTTTATGAAATCGAATGAAATTATTATATTATTCAACGTGCACTTTCAACTGTGATGGTTTTCCATCATTATTTATGCAAACGAAGATTTATAATTACCACTTACATTGCTGGAATTAATTAGTCCTTTAAAAAGTTAAAGAGACGATTGGATAGGTGATTAAAATGTATGATTTTGAGATCTGCATCGAAGGAACAAAAGAGGTGCGTCATGAGGAATAAGAAATTTCAAAAATGCAGATAGACTTTTGATATATCTTGGCTTAAATGCAATTTATCGTTATTATGAAATTAAAAGAAATTTCAGCAATATAGAGAAATATAGAATGAATTTTTTTTAGAAAAAAATATTCTTCAGTAGCGTTGGCGTTAACTATGGCTTTCAGCTTAATTACAGGATTAGATGATTTTATTTCTTTTCTGAACAATAAGAACTGAAGAATAGCTCTCTTTGCATGATATAGCTTCAAAAAATATTAGCGATGATTACTGATTTTAATGGAATGTTAGTTGAAGATAATGTCCTTTTCAAAAGATAGGATTCTGTTTTTTAAATAATTGTCCTTTGGAAAAAATTGATGAAATTTTAGAAAATAATATATAATCTGTAAAATTCAAGTATCACTAAGAAAAGTCTTTTAATATAGGACTAAAAGAAATAAAAGATTAACGAAGATGTATGTGTGTTAAGGATTTGAAACATGTTATTTTTGGTTTGGAATGTTCGCAACGATGTAAACAAGCATATATCGAATATGAGTCACTAAGCCAATAGATTGGGCCGCAACCGTTACCGAAACAAAGGTTGTTATCGCTCGGCAGTTACCAAGCGTCGAAAAACTATGTTTTCAGTGTCTTGCGAGAAGCCAGAAGCAACGGTCGTACATTTGTTATCGAATTAGAGCGAGTATCCAGATATTGTAACTTTTAAATCATTTGACGATTAAAGAAGGTTGTTTTGTTTTCCAACGTTTTCCAACAGTTTTCCAGACTCTCATCTTTATTGAACACATTCTCTCCGGCAAAAAATAAATATATAAACGGTGTTAAACGGTGCGAAACATCAAAGAAGCAGTGTGCAATCGGTACATTAGAGCGTCATAAATCGAAGAGAAACTATCGTTTATTGAAACTAACATCTATATGATGCTTAATAGAAATTTCCGTCAAAATATCGGCCATCTTTTGATGCAGAGAACTATTGTCTTCTGATAATCGAAATAATATATAAGCTCGAATTAATGCGTTTGGACGGTTTTTTGTATTGAATAAGTCAGAGTCGATCGATTCGAGTAATGAGTTATATACAATTTGTTTGTGAGATTCGATCCTTATCCATCTTACCGTGTTTTATCTATTCATTAGATATTACGTAAACCATATTTCTCTAATCGAAATTTTTCAGTGTTCATTTCCTTCCTTTCCTTTGTAGCAAAGATTTCCTTACATTATTATATATCTATATCAACAATTTTATACTATGAAATATTCTATAAATACTATAAATATACTATAAAATTATTTACAATTATGTGCAGAATATATATCAAACTTCCTTCCGAAAGCTGCCACCTTGTCGAAAGTATCTCTCGAGTGAAGGAACTTGATTCTCAAGATCATGAGAGATATATCGACGATAGTGTAACTACTGGTAGGGCCTCTTTGCCAGACACACGAAGGTGAAGAACCAGATTAAAAGAAGCATACTGATCCAGATTAGGGATTTAGATGAATTAGTTCTCCACCATTTGTAAAACTATTACTATAAGATTCCAATTAAAAAAAGTGATGCTTGGCACTCCTTCTAGACAAAGGCAAATGTACACATCTGTCGCCTTCTGACGACTTTACTAAAATTATTAATTGGGAATGAATACACAGATTCATACACAGATGAATACACGGCAGTTGTATATACGCAGATATAGATATATTCAAACTATTGAAAAAAAATGTATTTTACTAATGTAAAAAAATGTAATCAAGAAAGAGATGTGCTTTTATAAGCAAGAATGAAATATACATCTTCTTTTTCTTCTTCTTCTTCTTAATATAGAATGAATCCTATTTATACTTGCATCATCTCTATGTCCCTTATGACTCTTATGTCCAACACTCATGCCACCTTTTCTCAGATCTTCCTAGTGAACGAGAACTCTGTGGTTTCTGTATTTTAGACTACTTAGTTTAAACAGTCTTTCTAGTTTCATTCTTTCCACATGATCTCTCCATCACCGTCTTACCCATCTTACTACGTCCTGGATACCGCAATCTTATCTTATTTGTTTGCTTCTCATTCTATCTCTCAAGCTGACTTTTCTGATTGCCCTCGGCGTCCTCATTTCCGCTGTCCTTAGAACTCTTTTTGTCTTGGATGTTTCGGTTTTCGTTCCTGCTGCGTATATTGGTCTAATACACGTCTTGTAGATTCTCACTTTATTTTCAATCCTTATGTGTCGGTTCTTCCATATAGTATCTCTGATGTATCTTGCTATCCTATTTGCTTTATTAGCTTGTATGCAAACTTTCCCCATTAACTTTCTGTTGCTGAATGTTATTGTATCTAGATTGTATTTCATAACCTGTTGTATAAATCTATTATTCATTACTAGCTTATATCTAATTAGTTCTTTGGCTATTACCATGCCAATATCTGTGTTTTCTTGATAGATATACTCATTTTAAATGTTGAGTCTGTAATTGCGAATTTATATAAGAGCTTTCGAGGATCATCGTCACTCTCCGCAAATAGCGTTGCATCATCGGCATAGCATAACATTTGTTTTGTATAGTCACCCAACTTCGATATCTTTTACGTCTTTTATTATTTCGTCCATTACAATGTTAAAGAAAATAGAGCTGAGGATCTCTCTGCCGTATACCTATGATTATCAATACAACCAAGATATTTCTAGCTTTTATTATTATGCTGTTGTTCTTGTTCATTTCAGCAACGATTTTTACGTATCTTTCACAGATATTGCTCTTGCATGTCCCGCATTCTGTCAAAAACCTATTTAAGCCTATTACGACATTACGTAACAAAATAGGCAAAAAGGAACAGTATTTTATTGAACTTTCTTGCTTTTTCGATAAGTTGTCTTAAGATATATATAGTATCCATAGTCAACCGGTGTCGGAAGACTTGCTGTTCTTCTTGCATGTTGAATTTGTTTGTTATTTTTTACGCTAGGATCTTCATAAATATTTTCAAGACAGAGCTAAGCAGAGTTATCCCTATAATAATTATGTTATCTCTATAGTTATAATTGCTTGGATTTTTCTTTTACTCTTCCTTAAATATTGGTATTATTATCGATGATTACCATTATCTTACGGTATTATTCTTGTGTTCATAATTTTTTCAAAAAAAGTTGTGTTTCTTGCTCAATGTTTAGTTCTCCATATTTCAACATTTTGTTCGTAATGTCGTCTAAGCCAGATATCTTTCTGTTCTTTGAATTCTTTATTACTTCTTTCACATCTCTCAGAGTTATGTCGTAATATTCTTCTTCCACTATTATTCTATTCATATCCTCGTTTAGACTGTTTGGTGTTTTCGCTACGGTTCTGATACAAATTTTGGAAATATCGTCCATATTTCTGGTAATATCGTGTCTACGGACACACCTTTTCGTTTATGGACATGTTCCTATTGCGTAGCATTTTATTTTGGTCTCTGTAGCGATCATGTTCCATATCGTTGGTAAATTTCTCCCAGTACTTTTCTTTCAAATCTTTCATCCTTTTGTTGACTTTGTTTCTTACTTCCTTGTA
Organism: Eciton burchellii; assembly: GCA_020341155.1. NCBI lineage: Eukaryota > Metazoa > Arthropoda > Insecta > Hymenoptera > Formicidae > Eciton > Eciton burchellii. Next base: position 14,667 of record JAHMML010000107.1, on the reverse strand, counting down.
TTTGTTATCCTATATTGATAGAAATCCTATATTGATTTAGCGTTCCTGTAATTTAGATAGACTTCTCTTTCCTCTGGGACTAAAGTCTTTACCTCCTGAACAAGCCTGGTTTGATGATTTTATTTCTTTTCATGTTTACCTTCCTCATGCCAATAACTTCTATACTATCGATTATATCGATTCTTATTTTTTCCAATATGATCGACCTCATCCTTTTTCTCAATGCCATTGGCATTTATCTTTTCTGAAACTCTATTCTAGACCAGTAATCTTGTAGATTCATTTTTTAAGAACTCTACATTCATTTTAGACCTAAGTTCTACTGATTTATTTTTAGTTAGTTGAATAAAGATTCGGTATTTACAGAGAACCAAGCTATGTTCTGCTATATACTTACCTATATTTGCTGAGATAAATGTTCATATATTTAGTATTTGACTTGAGTGTATTTTATTATATTTATTGATCTTTAGTTTCTTGAGAATATATTTTTATATTGCCATTTATGATAATAAAATGTACTGTTAATCTGTAATTCATTTTGTGAGCAGAATACTATAAACAATCACTGTTCTATCGTACTATCTTTGATGGTATCCTCATTAAATTGTTTCACGTTGGGGATCGGAGTATTTTCAATTCTTAAGTTAAAGTTGACTTTAACTGACTTTTTTTTATTATCATCCTAGAAATTATTACAAGTTATTACTAACATGATATTTAGTAATATATCTGGCAGTTAGACAGTTAGATGAAAGTCTTAAAGAATATATATCCAGTTTCCTATATAATTAATATATAATCCCATATATAATCTCGTCAGGGATAAATAAATCTTGCATAAATCTTGAGGAAGTCTTCCTTTTAACCTGCACAGTGTCTTGATGTTCTTCATGATGCGTAAGTATATTAGAATGTTCTTCCATCCTATCAGTATATCTCTAACTGAGTCTTCTTATCTCATTTCTAAAGTATGGCATGTTAAAGTCATTATATAATATATCATTAATAACACACTATGAAGATTTGACGATAATTCTAAGATATATATTTCGGAATCTTTATAATATTTATTTGAATTAGAGGCTGTGCTCTACAATTAGAGGAAAATAGATTTGAGAATTATTTTGTATAATAACAACTTGTTTTCAGCCGATAATTGTGATTTATTGTTAAGTAGCCAGTACATTTTTCCCAGTTGAAGTCCAAATTATTTTTGCTTGGCAGATATTTTCTCCAGTTTAGTCTGCGATTTAGATATAGCCCTAAATATTTGGCATCTTTAGCTGGATTCTCAAACCGTTTGGAATTATTTGTGGGTACGTCTCTTTACGGGTAATGAATGTTATATGTATTAATTTAATCCCGTTAGATTTGATTTTCTATTTTTATAACTAGCTCTGGATGTAGGAGAGACTTTCCTAATAGTCGCAAGGATGCTTCTATATGATTATTATAAGTCACAAGTACAGTTATATCATTCGCATAGGTTGCAATTGTGGTCGCAGAGCGACCGGAAGATCTGCGGTGTATAGCAGATAGAGTGCTGGTTCTAATACGTTACTTGAGAAAAGATAGATCTAGTTAATATCTTTTAATTCTATGACTAATTTTTTTTTTAAGAGAGAATCTTTTAAAGATGATTTGAGATGATCAGCTATGAAATTCAGCTTCCTCGCAGTTTAAAAAGATCGGAAAAAGACTTGTGTAGTAAAAACGGTTGGTGACCATTTAGCTCTATATTGAAGAATTGTGGAACATTAAATAACATAATATCATAACTCCTAGAGTTTCTATGGCGATATCTAGCTAAAGATGATCTTTAGTCATACACAATGAAGAAGATCCAAACCGAAACACTCTCATATCGTGAGCATTTTATCCCTCGATTACCTATTCCTCTCCTGAGAAGGAGAGGGACAACGAATGAATACGAAGAGCTCTTTGTGAGAGAGAATCTTCCCACTCCCATCCCTAGTCTTCTTTTCAAGGAGGTTGGAAAGTAAATTTTCGGCAGAGACAAACTACTTCTAGATGTCGTAAGACGTCATAAAATCAGATGACTCAGAAAACTTTTCTTGCTTTCTCAATATATGTATATGATAAGTTCGAGGAAAGCTGATGAAAATATAATATAAACTCGAAATAAGCCATGAGACAATTTGAATTATTCATTTCTGTACATACTGAGCAGTATGACGGATTAACACACTTGTTATTGGCATGGTTCTCCTCATCACATTGTCTTGTTTGATATCTTGATGAGTTCCATTGTCATTCAGATGTGGATCGTATATACCTCAAGGTTTCACATATAGCAAAAGTATACTACTTGACTAATTGTGCTGTGATCAAAAGGAGCCTCACTAAAACCCTAATCATTGCATTATAAGGATCTTTACTCTACCCCTAACTGGTTTCCTATGTTGTAGAGACAATATGAGGATACCAACTGCAGAGATATCTCCTTGTCATAGTTATAGTAGCAGAACTTATAAGATTCTATAATTTACAATAAGATAGTTAATGTTTGGTGCTATAGACTGAGAACAACACGCTGTACTTTCTCGCCCTTTCAGATACACACAACATTATTCAATCTTCCACTCAGTGGAAACAGATAATGAAAAAATTCAGCAAAGTCTCCGGGCGACTTGCACAATTTATCCGCATCGGGCCAACCTCTGGCCAACATCGTTCAGTGCTATGTTTTAGTGCCCACCACGCTCACAGGGAATCACTCATAGGGAGGCCCTCTGATGTTCCGCCTGGATTTACGGTCTGATGTTGTTGGATAGATAGTTTGTGAAGAAATGATGAGGAAAAATCTAATTCTGCAGAGAATAGGATAGAGATCTGCTTCCTTTTGATCTAAAGATTTCTTAATTCTTGGATAATCCATTCCAAGAAAGTGGACATCTTACGAGGCTTACGAAAGACTTATGCGACCGCCTTGTCGTGCCCATGGCTTCAATTTTCTTCAGGTAAAATATTCCCTATTACGATTAAATATTAATTTTAATTTTCATTCTAGTATCCCTATCTAAGGGTATCCCTTTATCTAGGGATAAAGTTTTCTATCCACTATGTCTTTTCGCAGTAGTCAGCTAGCATGAAGAAAGCCTTTGGAGACGATAAAAGGAATCTTGCTGCTTCCAATTCCACTCATTTATCGACACTGCTTTTTACAACGCGACTCATAGTACATATACCTTGCATTACAATAAAAAGTTCTGGACAGTATCTGTTTCACTTCCGCATTTCACTTCCGTATCTGCCATTTCTTATACTCCAGAGACCAAGTAATTCTAGGCGTACATCGAAGTTAGCGTGATCCATTAGAACTTGTGTTACTCAGTAATTGGATCTTATTCATGCCATATCCATTCTTTGTTGGACTTCATCACAGAAGACAAATACGAACTTTTCAAAAAGTTAACCATTCGGCCTGCAACATATTTATCGCCCTTTCTGTTATTCGACTCATCGATTCAGTCATTCGACTGAACATTAGCGATGATTGCTCTTTTTACCCTGGCGTCCAGTTTGCTCCTGGCCAAATATATTGCCCTACGTTTTTGTTAAAGAATATCCAGCGGGATTTCGCTTGCAATTATACATAGAGAATAAAAAGAAGTGCTAGTTATTCACAGTAAAACTGGGTGCTGTCCTAAGTATCTTAGTATCGTTCTCCGTAGGTTAGCCCATCCAGTTGCCACATAGGCGACTGTTGAAACGAACACGCCTCTGTAGATAATGAAGAGGGTTTTATTACGCAATCCCTATTCAACTCGTGCAATGTTTCCTTGTTTCCTAAAGAGCGACATCAGCTTCTCATCCAGATATTTGTAATGAGTACTTGACATGGGTGCTTTCATTCATGACATTGTCCAAATAAACGCCAAAATATGGCGATATAGTAATATGCGTTTTAAATTTTATGCTACTGTTTTTTATTTTTATGATTAATGGCCTGCTATCATTGTGGCTATCATGTTTCTGCACCTCCTTTTGCGCTTCCTATTCAGGCAATCTCTTCCTTGTCTATCAATTGCTTGCCAATTACTTCTGTATGCTTGCTTCTGTACCGAATTCCTCTTGCTCGAAAGCAAAATAGCTTAAATTTTGTTTTTCGAAATCTTAAGTTTAGCCGAACTGCATCAATTAATTATCGAATCAACCATCCTTTGACCCCTATCTTCAATTTATCTATAAAAATCACCTTCTATCAACACTAAAATTCGTCTGCGTAGGCGACAAATCTATTCGCAACTTTCTGTTTGAACAATCTGAAAAGATCATCGAGCATGAAATTCCGGAAGGAATCATTTTGGATGTAGGACAAAATCTTGCAGGCATTCTTTTGTGCCTCACTTGAAGACTTTGAATGTATTGTGGGAAATTTTTATTCTTCGATCGTCAAAGTAACTTTATATCACTCTGTAAATATTCTTAGAGCAATTTCTTTGCTCGAGCTTTCTAATACCAGAAGCCATCAGACATTGTCAAAGGCTGAGATATCGAATAGCAGCGCAATAGCCTTTTATCACGCGCCACAGTTCAACAATAGCATCCTCCGTCAATTTCCCGGGTGTGAGGCCGAATTATCAGTAAGACAGTATTCGCATTGCCAACGCCGTATATAGGCGTGATTTAATCAGTTTTGCGAAGAATTTTCCTACGAAAGAGTTTTCCTATGAAAGGAAGACATATTGGTCTATATAACTAAGTTCTTCTCATCTTTTTCTTCGAGAGGACTCGAAGGCACTTTTTACGTCGAAAGAAATCCCATTGAAAGCACCCATTATATAGTTAATTTCACTAACTGACCGAAATTATTCTGCGGCCTTCAGCACATTAACTTCAATAAGTCCTGGTACTTTATGATTTTTAAATGTTAAAACAATTCTCGCTCCGTAAGAAACGGAGCATCAGCTATACTGAATGTGATGCGTACATCTTTTCTAATGATTTGTTGCTCTTGCGATTCTTCGTTCCCCCGGTCTTCGGAAATATGGTCATTTAAATTCAATAATTTTCTCCAAATTTAAAGACCATTACAGGCCATGGGGGATCATGTTTATTCATACTAGACATACTAGACATTGCGTGCTATTCTGTAGCATACTTTGTCAAACTTGACCGCAACTGGTAATACTGATAAACTTCCCCATACCTTACATATCTGGCTATAATCGGCCATACCTGACCATAATTAATCAATTGTGGAATCATTAGTCATTTTCCTCAACATATGTCTCAACATTTTATCAATTCCGGTTTGAAGGCGATGCACATCATTGTAGGACTCCCTATTATCTTTTCTTATTGTTAATAATAATAATAATAATAAGATAATACTCGCACCGAGTTTGCATTTTCTCACTACTCTGTTACAAATTCGCAGAAAAGTACGATACTGAAGCAGTTTCTCGCGACGAGCAGTGCTCAAACATCTCTCGAAGATATCTATTCCTGTAAACCACTTTATTCAATTTAGTAAGTTCCTCAGTCTATCTGGATTGAATTTCTTAAACAATCTGTTGTGTAGCATTAATGCTGCATGCTCTTCTTAGAAAACTTTCTCGAGTTTTTCTATCATTTTCTTAATACCTATGGCAATTGATAATTTAGGACCTTTTCAGTTTCAACCAGATAGGCTCTTGGCCAATCGCTCCCAGTTCATCTGACATATGTCGAACTTACTGTTTGCGGCACGTTCCGCGATTATTTCTGTTCACTGTCAGTACTCTCAGCCTTATGTTTACTATCTTATGGTCGCTGATCGTCTATTCCTCCCTCACTTTCCCCTCACCGACGGATTGTCTCATGAAGACAAGAGTCTCATTGATATGTGACGATATACATTCTACATTCAAAATGTAGATGACCTCCAACTTTCTTAATGAACCTTAAGTCAAATGCACAGATGAGGTCCTCGAAATTTGCATCTCTTTCATCAGTTTCTTTCTTTAATAACCTAAAGTGACGATTGTGCATTTATCGCCACTATTAGTTTCTCGTTCCTCAAAGCATGAAGTATTTCTCAAGGTCTTAGACTCCGATAACACTGAAGCTTGCACTTTAATAAGTCTAGGTAAGCCGATGCCTATCCCAACCATAATTTGACTATCGACATCACTACGAACACAGAGCATTGGACTGATACTGATCACATTCTAGAAGTGAACATCTTTAATCGGATGGCAATTCATTTCTCAGTTGCGGGAATGGTATTCTTCGAGATTGCAAATTGATTGGAGAATTAGTGAACGTGCTAAGGAGAGAGATCATCTAATATCCTAATTAATCTAATTAATCTAATTAATAACAATAAGTCATCGAATGTAATTGTGTGATAAATATTTCATCTTTTGGAATCGTCTCAAGAAGGATGATCTTCTCTGCCAGTGACAATCTATCTTGATACGGGACGAGATCTATCTATATCTTGTGACGAGACTCCGCTAAACAGTTCTCAGTGTCTTGTATGCAAAAATGTTTTTAAACTTCGTGATGTCATGACAATGATGCAGAAGGCGTCGCTGATACTCTAATAGCCAGTTTTGATCTCAGTATTATAAGTAGTATACAATTAGTATTTTCAATGGTGGTTCAACATGAATAAACCGACACGGAATTTCAAATAGGTAGATTATACGAGTTTCACGGACTGTTTTGATTTCGATTGTTTTATGAGTTAGTTTATAAAGGATACGTTGATCATCTTTATGATACGAACAATAAGGCTTTTTCGATATCACCATGTAGTGCGCTTGCAGTAAATCAAATCTGTAAAAAATTTCTTTGAGTCTTCTCAGAGATTCCTTTCCCACGAATTCCCAGATGACCAACCATTCATCTCAATTGACTGTACTTGTCCAGTGAAGGCAAAGTCATATGCAACTATATCTGATGCATATGCAACTGCATATGAATACAGCACTTTCCATAAAAGTCACCTCGGCAATCTATCTAAAGACTATGTGGCTTGAGAGATCAGATGAAATACTGCCAATTTTTAATTCTGGAATTAGGACGCAGAGTATCGAAAGATAGCCCCTTCTCTAGCGAACTCGCTGACATAATGCACTGACTGCCTGTGGAGAGCATATCCGCACGGAGCCGCAATATGAAGGCGGTGAGTGGAATGAAGGCTGCCTGTCTACCGTTTAGCAAAGCTTCCGCCATGTTATTTATAGGTATATGTTCTTCCTTTCTCTCTCTCTCTCTCTCTCTCTCTCTCTCTCTCTCTCTCTCTCTCTCCCTCTCTTTCTCCGAAAAAGGTAATATTCATTCCGCATGGTGGCTCCATGGACATATTTTCGGCAGGCAGCTAGTGCGTTGTACCGGCCAAGGAACTCGTTCTGATTTGAAAAACTGCCATGTTTTTTCTTATACTGTTTTTCAGTCTGCTTCAACATTCGATGTATTTCAATTTACTACCTATGCAATGCATCCAAGCATCACAAAATAAAATAATTCTCTGCACTGTGTGCTGGAACTCGAATTTATAATTTCTTAACACCATTTTTCTAAAATATCGCGTCGAGAGTGTTTGGAATTAAACATTGCAGTTGCGAGCGATCAATTTTGAGTATTATATTTTGTCATCTCCTATTGGATTTCCAGTCGTAAACAGGTTTTCCGATCTAACATTGCTCGATCTCCTTTCCATTATACTTATATATATTCAGAATAGAACGCCTTGCGCTATTATCCAATAATTATTCTTGCTATTCTTGCTTCTTGTTCCATTATTGCTCTGCTAAATTTCTCTCACTTTCCGTACCCCTGTCTCATTGTTCTTGGTCTTCCTTTCTTTCGTTTTTTAAAAAGTACCCGTTCCATTATTTGTTTTGAGAATCTATTTCCATCTAATTTTTGTATATGTTCATATTAGATTAATTGCTTCTTCTTTATGCCATCCATTATCGAACATTCTATCCTTATCCGTTGTTTGATTTCTACATTCCTGAGCTTCTATCTTCGTGAAATTCTCATAGATCGAATAGCATTCATTTAGTAGTTTCTAATTCTAATTCTATTTCTATTCTTTTCTACTTCTCCGTTCGTCTTCATGTTTCGCATATAGTATTACACTTTTTATCGTTGTTTCGTAGATGTTGAATTTCCTCTTTTTTATGACGCTCTTACACAAGATACCATTTAGACATACGATTATTCTTTTCGCTTATTCTAATGCTTATTTCTTAATCATCTGTCTCTTCTCGATTCAATGTTATTCCCAAATATTTATATTCCCTTTATATCTGATATATTTGTCATATATCTTGCCATATTTCTAACTTTTTTGTTGCTTTCCATTACTAAATTTTCTGCCTCCGCTCCAATGTATAAATATTTTGTGGGTATTTATTGTTAGCGTCCATTTCTCATACTCGTTCATTAGTTTCCTTATCATATATTCCATATTTTTTCTATAATTTCATATTACTATCTGATTATCCGCAAATTGAAGTATATATAGGCATTATTTCATTAGCTTTATGAAACTTTCTGCCATTTCATGGTATTTCCGCTTCCGTACATGTGACACAGTTCTGTCCATCCATAAATCAAAATCTTCGACAAGAAAAACGATTGCCTTGTCCATAAGAAAAGTCGACTTAACAGTACAACAGCGTTCAATTCGAGTCAACGTATGCTAATAGTTTTTACCGGCGCAATCTTTGTTTTCGCACAAATTAAGCTAACTTGAAAGTCAGTCGAATAGTGAATTACTCTCAAATAAACGGTAGCGTAAGCACGATTTGACGCATCGGCAAATCCGTGCACATTTAACGATAAATATTCTTTGTGCTGGCCGGTCCAGCGTGGAATATAGACGCATGCCAAGTGCGGCAAGTTGTCGATGTAATCCAAACAACGTTGCATCAATTCTTATTGGAACATCGTCCTTGGGCAATCAGAGCTCTTGGAGCAAAATCTTCCTAGCAATAACGACAGGTCGCAGTCCCAACGGATCGTAAAGTTTAGCGATAAATGACAAAATTAAGCATCTTATAGAAGCAGCCGTGACCGACGGAGTTATCACGAAACAAAAGGTGTTTTCGCACGGCATGATAACCTAAGAACTTTCAGCGTTTCATCTTTCGCGAGATAATCAGCGAGCTCGTGTTGACTATTGGGAATATCTTCTAAAAGTCTCGGTCAATTTGCAACCCACTTTCGCAATTGAAGGATCCTTCCTTTCATTAAGTCCGTTAATTGATCTCTCACTTCACGCAACTCATGAATGTTATAGTTGCCAAAGAGCGTCAATCATCAACGTAAATAGAGCTCTGAATAATCGGCCGGAAATAAGTGACTATCATCGATTGCAAGTTATTTAAGAATTCACATCGCTAGATATGGAGCGGGTGTTAGATCGTACATAATGGTACAAAGTCAGAAGTGCTGCAACGAAGATTCAGGAGTCGCAAAGTCAGCTGAAAGTCAGCATCCACGGATTCTATTAAAATTTAATAAAATATTTTTGCAATATCCGCAAAATATACATAACGCCATCGAGCGACTATATCGGCAAATCTTATTGCAGCTTTGATCTGATCAATAGATGGTCGTTAAGCGAAGTTACGAGTTTTACACGAGGTGTTAAAAACGACGCGTAATTTCGTAGTGCTGCTTGAGTCTCGAATAACAGCACAATGCGGGATGTAGACTGGTTTGCACGATGTGGCTTCTATTATGGGCTCCTCTGTTACGGGCTCCATGTGACCGAGCTTAAGATATTCGTGAAGACAATCATAATATTGCTTGCTAATCTCAAGATGAGCAAGACGAGATTATAATCTGCTCTCCATTCGTGTATACAGAGCGGCAGCCATCCGTAATGAATCACCGATATCTATGGAAAAACCTGTCTTGAAAGATAGTCGCACTGCGTACCTATCTTCTTCCATACGAGAGTGAGATGAAATGTTTCTCACATTGTTCATCCTCTTCTTTAAGAGGTAATTTCTAAGGAATCCTCATCCTCTCAAAATTTGCGTAGTAACGAATTTGTGTCGCATTCAGAGATGCAAAGTAACACATGAGCCTTGTCCGCGTTGCACGAAGTGATACCTAGGACTGGATATGATCCGACCAATTGCAGTTTTTTGCCATGAGTGTACTCAATGGTTCCTAACGTAGATCGCCCAACAACAGCGATTCATATAAATCTGCTTCGATTAGCAAATGGATCGGGTGCTGGCTTGCTGAATCCGGATCCGCCAGCGTAAGATTGCGTAAGTGGGATCATGTTTCGAAGGACCGAACTTGTGAGACTGTATATGATGTAAACGGAAACATTGATCCAGATTTTTTACAAGAAGCGAAATCTTCGATCTCGCATAGCTGGTATAATTTTCTCCAAAGCAATGTATCTGGAGATCGGCGCGTTGTCATTTCGTTCGCAAAGTCTAATAGAGAGACTCGGAAATAAAACTGAGAGTCGAATCTTGATCGAATAACGCAAACTTTAACACAGCAGCCTTTCGTGGTATGAAGATCTATCCACGCAGTAGCTAAAAGTACATTAAATGTAGATGGAACTTCGCGTGATTTGAATATATGCGATCGTAGCGCTTTCGACAAAGGAAGAAGAGTTTGAGACCGTTTGCGTTTCTGAATCGTTGGCACTAGGTGTTTGGTCGACGGTTACATTAGAAATCTCACCTTCTACGAGATGTAACGAGTGATGCATGCGACGACAATGCATACATCGCGTTTCACTTGGGCATTTCAGTAGAAAATAACCTGACCGTAGACAATTGAAACAAACTCGCTTTTCCCTAGCAAGAGTACTGCGACCAATAATGACAGAAATCTCTCGCATTTTAATAAACTATGCGAGCTAGTAAAGTTGATGCATTTTAAAACCAATACGCTATTAAGAGGAGCGGGATTTATTTCGCGAATTATCGTTAACAGAACTAGGCTTATTCATAGAGTCGGAAAGTCCGCGAATATGGTAAGTGAGAAATGCGTTTATCTCTTGATACGAGGAATATTTCTTGGTATCGCCACGTTTTAAATTCCATTCCGTTCATGTTTTTGGGCTAAATTTCTCTGAAATAATATATACTAAGAGATGATCATTGGCTGACGGGACATCCGAGATTCGACAACACTGCGAGCGCGACGGATACTGCGTCTCGCAATTCTTTTAACTCGGTGATGCCTTCGGATTTTCTCTTCGGCAGGCTAGCGAATGAACGAATGTGCGTATGTATTAACGCTCTTTTATCATCGTATTCCACCAACATTTTCCATACAGCGATATAATTTTTAGGAACAATTTGAAATCTATTAATCAATGCGGCATTATCGATAACGGTCGATTTTAAATAGTGAAACTTTAATGTATTCGACATCACGTCATTTGAATCGACTAGAGATTCGAAAGTATGGCGGAAATTTTCCCATTTTCCCCATAAAATTTATCGGAAAATGTCGGAAGTGCAATACATAGCAGTTTTAACGATTTCGTTTTGTCGCGAAATAGAGTCAATACTATCATTGCATGCAGAACTTTCCTCTTTTACCAAATTGCTTATCGCATCATGAAGTTGATCAAAAGCATCGTTGTAGGCATTCTCGGCAGTGTAGAATTCGTCATATTGGAAGTAAAATAGCTTCCTCCTGTCCTCAGCCGTTGCCACAAAGATAATCCTATTATTGAAGAGTTAAGCCTCCTTCCAAAGCTGTAAATCAGACAAACGTGCTCTCGTTCTTTGAAGCGTAACGCTGGCCTTTGGAAGCTTCTTGTAATTAATGATGACGCGTTTGATCAAACCGACTGTATTGGTCTGCTCCGTAATAAGTTTACGCAGATCTTCAACTATGATCGTTGCATGTAAACTTGAAGAATCGTCCTAGAGCGGGACAGTGATCTGCTGGATCTCAAATAAACTATCAGACTCGTGTGTATGTGACACCACATAGACACCAAGAAGCACCGCAGCACGCGTAATCAACGTGGGGTGCAAAAAATGCTGGACTATATCGACAGCGTTCCTTGGATCGAGCACTTCAGCTCGGAAATTGCACATGGGGTGCAAACCGACGCGATAACACCAGCGTTACACTTTCTGTTGCATATATGCAATACAACGATAAGGCGTCGTGACCACTGTGTTTGAACTATTGTGTCAGACCTTACATACATAAAATGTTAAAGAGCATTGGCGATATACAGCATCCTCGTAATTCTCTTGATTCTGGGAATTCCGCTAATAGGTTGTTGTTCTGTTTTACTCTCTATCTTGAGTCTTTGTATAAGTTTTTTAGGGATGTAATTAATATTTGATTCTTGTAGGATTTCCCACAGTTTCATTATTGGTACATACGTGGATGGTGCTATGTGTGCGCGCATCATGCAGTTTGTTGTCGGTATTTATTTTTTACTGTTGTGATATACCGGCTGGATACTTCGACCAACGAAGTGGAAGGTGACCTTAAACCTCGTGAACCCGTTGCGATATCTGTCACATTGGCTAAATCGGAGGCCGGGCTGCGGCGATGTGAAAACGTGTCACATGTGGTTAACCTCTAAGGGCGGTTAGGCGGTTAACCTTAAGGGCATCTGAGTGCCTTTTTCGTGTTTACGTCTAGCGATAACGTTGAGCTTGTGATTATGAATGATTGTCATTGAACGAACTGTCAATATCTCCAGTCATGGCAGATAGAGCACAATAAGGAAGAAAATACGGTCCAAGAGATCGAACACCCAGTACACATCGAGGAAAAGAGCATGCGACGGTCAACAGGTAATGATTCAATATTCTCAGTGGAATGTTCAATATTCCAAGCTGGAAAGCGAGACCTTGCTACTGGCATCTCATTATTACATGAATTTGAATCTAAAACGCTGAATGAAAAATTCTTATGGAACGTATGGAAACAGAAATAAAACATTGCAGGAGGACAGGAATTCATGATTACAGGACGTGAAACGGGCACACTGTGATTTGATTGCGTAACTGCGATTGCTAATATGCAATTGAATACTATAATCCATAAAATACAAACTGATATACATAGACAAGAAAAGCAGTTTAACAAAGAAGTTCGTAAAAAGCCTATATACAAAATATAAAAAACCCTGCTTCAAAGCTATGTTTATATCACAAGAAAATCGCTTTCGAATCAACTACTGAACAAGATCTTGTAAGGCACGATACCCTAAACACTGACACCCTAAAACAAATTACACGCAATACGCAAAAATGGATGTCTCGTGGAAAGAAGTTAGCGGTAAAAAGAGAAACCGAAACGGTCCCGAAATGTCAATATCTTGTAAACAATCAAAAGTGAACAGATATCAGCCAAGCAAATCCATATCTACTGCTAATTCCTTCAACGGGCTTCAGGAGAGGTTCGATGACGCGAATACCAACGTTAGGGTGGGAAAGAAAGTTAAACATCCACCTATTTTCATTGTCAAATTATTATGATCCAGAAACCTAGGAAATCTGCAAAACTTATAGAATTGTATAGATCGGTCAGCCGGTCCTACCGAAATCATTTGAGAAACTTCTACTCACAAGACTCCGCAATAATAGAGAGACATAGGTTGATTCCCGATCATCAGTTTGGTTTCCAATGTAAATGAGAAATCATAGAACAGAAACGCAGAATTGTTAAAAGAATAAACAACAATATGGAAGCAGATAGATATTACATGGTCTTCTTCGACGTTTCGCAAACTTTCAACAAGGTTTGATACCGAAGACTACTTTCCAAAATTAAAAACAGCATGATCTCTACGCCATCATAAGATCTCATCAATTACACAATACTTTTAGAATTAAATATGAAAAAGTCACATTAAATTATCTTTAGAGTTGACTAAGTCAACTAAATTAACTTTGGAGTTTCTGCAAGGTACTCTGTTAGAATCAGTACTCTATCTGCTACACTGCAAATCTTCCGGTCGCTCTGGGTTCCACAATCTATGCGGACAAAACAACTATACTTATAGTTCATGATGCAATCATATAGAAGCGTTTTTAGAATTGTAGGAAACTCTGTCGTATAGAGATTACATCCAGAGGTGGCTAAAAAAATGGAGAATCGAAGCTAACGGGTCAAAATCAATATATGTAGCATTCACCATAAAGAAATGTGACCACCTGTAACTGTGAATGGTTTGAGAATCTCTCAAGTTGAAGATGCTAAATATTTAGGACTAGATCGTGACTAAATTGATAAAAATATATATTCACCAAACGAAAATTATTTGAACTTCAACTGGGGAAAATGTACTGGTTTTGAGAGTAAATCAAAACTATCGGTTAAAAACAAGCTGTTGAATGAGGCAATTTTCAAATACAAACCTATGATGTTCAATTGTGAGATATGATCTCCAATTCAAATATAGAAATATTACACAGATTCCAAAACAAATACCTTACATGCCGCAAGTTGTGGCAATCTAAATCCAATAAAAAAGTGCAACATAATGCTGTTACCAGATCAATTTTTATGATTTAATGGTCACTCTTAATTTCTCGCATTACGCGCGAAATCAGACTTACTTATATGCTAATACACAATATCGTCAAATTATTGCTCCGGCCTGGCGGAATTTCTAAAAATATGGGCGAACTTTTAAATGTTGTTCCGCAAGTTCGTCCGAACTTCCGTAGATTAAAAGTA
>JAHMML010000106.1:151956-328520 GCA_020341155.1 Eciton burchellii | reverse complement strand
ATAAAAAATAACATTTTTTATTAAGATACATACCCATTGTAAGCCTATGCTTTTCGTTCGTTAGAAAAGGGAGATTTATTTTGCCTGATAACTTATATCACAATATTTCTTTGTCGAATATCACGATATTATTGATATCAGACTAATTCCTTAAGAAAGAGTTGTAAGCTTATAGACGTCTGAAGGCAGACTGATGCWGTCGAMTAATTATTYTCSCTTATGKAYCCACAAAAATTGTTTGCTGAGTTCTGATTGGTCAACTTCAAGCTTCGTCAAGTTCAAATTTTGGCSRGTAAGGGAACATGAGTCATAAGAACAATGAATATGCATCGAARCTTATGAAATAATTTCAATTAGCATTATACCTAAATTATTCTGAAAAATTTATTAATCTTAAATAAATTAATTAAGCTATATACTAAAAACTTAAATTTTGTGAATTGTTTAGCGAATAATGAGTATATTTAGGAAATTTGAAATCAACTTTCCCGTGTAACCGGACCTTTTGATTCGCACGCGTCCTCGCTCGTTCTCTTCGATTCCACGGCAAGTCAGGCGACCTCGTTTGTCGAAGAGAAGCGCGAGACAGCGTCGCAATGCGGCTCCAATAAGTAGGAATAAGGACGAGTCGCCTCCTCCCCGCCTCCCGCGCCTCCAGGTAGCGCTCTGCCAGGTAGTGCGACTACCTGTCAGAAGGCCAGCTAATGAAAGAGCAGCGACGTCTCGTTAATGGCCGGGACTTATCCCCGAGATAATCTCCCGTCGCGTACGAGACGCGCCGCAGCCACGAAGGGACACGCGATTCCCTCTTTCTCTTTCTCTCTCTCTCTCCCTCCCTTCCTTCCTTCCTGCGAAGCGCCCACGCGAGAGACACGCGGTATTCCGGGCCGGTTGATTTATGCCATGGCGATCTGAATTTCTCGCTCGCCGTTTCGAGCCGAATCGCGAGCGAGTTTTGTTCCCGCGTCGCTCCCTGAAGAAAGGAAACCTGAAATGGGAATGGGGATGGCGGATGATTCTTCGTCGTTGTTTGCTCTCTCTCTCTCTCTCTCTCTCTCTCTCTCTCTCTCTCTCTCTCTCTCTCTCTCCACTTCCCCCATTTCCTTGTAATCCTCGGACTTGCTTAGAGCTTAAGCCGAGAGCTGATCGCTCCTTTTCTTTCTGTCACTTTCTCTCTCTCTCTCTCTCTCTCTCTCTCTCTCTCTCTCTCTCTCTCTCTTTCTCTCTCTTGATTTCGTTTCATGTTTTCTACCAAGCGTATTTCATTTCACTCCGGATTTCCTTCGATGCGAGTGATTCTTGCTCGTTATTAAACGCGGATCGAGTAGTGAAAGGGGCTTTAGTATGTCAGCGAAACGGCGCGAGATATCACGCTTTACTTTTCGTTGGAATCCGTTTTCGTGGAAACCGTGGAAAACGCGCCTTCATCGGCGCAACGTTCCTCTCTGTGAAAATTTGCGTGCTGCGGGTATCCAGAATTTCGTGATCGCGCCTGCAGATTGCCCAGCCATTATTGCGGGCGCTCTGTCAAACGGTCGGGCGCTTTCTATGCTAATTGAAAATTACATTATTAACAGGAAGGCCATCGACGATACGGGGTAGCATCCGCGCCGTAATGCTCAACCAGCGCGGCATCCGGTTAATGGATCGATCGGCGGAGTGTCATGTGGCCGACGTCCTAATTATCGATCTCCATCCGCAAACTGTATTAATCCGACGTCGATTAGAAGTTCCGGGCAAAGTTGGGGAAACTTTCGCGATCGACTGCGCGCTCGATTATACGTACGATCGCGGGCGGGGCCACGAGAACGTAACTCGTAGCGCATACACCGTCTGCCCCCGTTAAATTAGCTTATAACAAATATATGCGCGCCTCCATAACGGCTAATGCTCGCCGCAAACTGCTCCGTGCGCGCCACAGAGCCGTCCTGCATCGAGCGAGTTTGGAAACAGGTGCGATTCCGCGTGTGTGCGGATCCTCAAAGCGGGCTGCCCCTTCATGATCCATCGACCCTTGACCGAGCGAGGCCAAGCGAGCGAGCGAGCGATGGAAGACGGGCGAGGACAACTCGCCAACTCGTCGGACGATCTCCTCCGATCTTCTCCTCTTCTTTCCTCGGCGCACGGCGAGTGACCCCCCGCTCGTACATCTTCGACTCCCGCGTGACCTCGGCTAGCTTCCCGCTATGCGCGATCCTTGTCGCTGATGGTGTTCTCCATTAAAC
The DNA here is from genome assembly GCA_020341155.1 of Eciton burchellii. Taxonomy (NCBI): domain Eukaryota; kingdom Metazoa; phylum Arthropoda; class Insecta; order Hymenoptera; family Formicidae; genus Eciton; species Eciton burchellii. Next base: position 326,295 of record JAHMML010000106.1, on the reverse strand, counting down.
GCCCGACATTCATAATGCCGCGGATCTGCATAGTCGGCGTAAGTACCGCTGTCTCGCATCCGTTCCTCTCCTCCCTCCGCTCGGCGAACACCTCTTCCGCTCTGTTCTAGCGGACTCTCACGCGCTGAATGCGAACGGATGACAACGATTAAGGTGTACCGCGAGAAACACGCGGATCCCGACGCCCAAACGTATCGGGAACATCCGAGGGGAACGTTCGCGATTGACAGCCGGAAGATGACGGAATTCCCGTTTCACTCGCGAACGCGAGGATATGAATTTCGCCTTTCATCTATTTCATCGCGGCGCGTTCCTCCTATACGACAAACAATTCGGTTCGTCGGCGCGTTGCGGCGACGCAATCTCGCGCCGTTTCATCTCACGCGGTTCGGAGGTCGTATCATTCGTTTCACGGAGGGCCGCGGAGTGCTCGTGGGGAAGGGACATCTCGCCGGGGAGAGAAGCGAGTAGTCGCGTTAATGAAGGAGATAATGGATAGTAATGCTGATGAGATTTAACACGGACCGCTCATTCTCTCTCTCTCTCTCTCTCTCTCTCTCTCTCTCTCTCTCTCTCTCTTTCTCTCTGGGCATTGTAATTTATCCGGCCGCTGTTTTCTACGGCACGAGCGAGCGCGGCGGCACGGCGAATGATTGATGAAACTTTATTCGGTGGCTTCCCGAGCGCGGAGTTAAAGCAGATATTTATAATGGAGTTAGCGCGAAACGCGCACAGCATCGCGGCCGCGCAGTTTTGATGTTAATGTAACGCGGCGGTCGTCTGAATTTATGAACCGCTCTCTCGCTTTCATGAGGCGCAATTAGGAGCGCCTCGGACTTTCCTTCGTTCGGCCGCCCGCGCACGGGGAAAGGTGCAAGGAAAGATGCGAGATCGTTTCCGATGCGAGGCGAGATACGGCGCGGATGCGCATCGATACCCGTCAGCGGAATAAAAATAACCGCATGCCGAGGCGGGGGGAGGCGGGTCGCCGGTAAAGGCCGGCCCTTGAAAATCGCCGACGATTTTAACGCGAATCCGGAAATATCGCAGCGCGAGACGCGCGTTCGCACCGGCGAGTCGATGAATTTAAGAAGAAAAAAGAAAAGAAAGAAGATAAAAGAAGACGAGGGGGAAGGGAAGGAGACAGAGGCATTCTCGGCTTCGGAAAACGATTAAGCGCCACGCTGGATATCCAAGCGCATTCGACGTAGCAATGTCGTCGTCCAGCCGGCAAAGCCGAGAAAGTTTCCGCGAGACGCGTCGACGATGCAAGCCTCGACTTGTCGCAGCTCTTATTTCCCTCAGCTTTGACATATTTCCCCACGTTGGCGAGTGTACATCTCCGCATGCTCGCACGACTGATTTCGCGTAGCACCGAGGTAACCATGAAAGCCTCTCGGCGTGTGCTCGTCGCGGGCCCTTCGCCAGAATGCTCGCCTCCCTTTCCGGCCGTACGTGCCGTGGGATCCAAATATTTGGACACCGCGTGGGATCATCGGCATTCATCGCAGGCATCTTAAAGCGCTTCTCGCAGGAAAGAAGATTGGAAGATGGGAAGGAAGGAAGGAAGGAAAGAAGGAAGGAAGGAAGGAAGGAGCGGAGCAAGTCGGTCCGTACGAACGACTTCCAGTCGCTATATCGGTTCATAATACGGCAATCCGCCGGAAGGAAGCCCGAGGTTTGAATAATCGAATGGATCCTTCTGCATTTATTTCAACGTCGGAATAATAGTCGGCTCGCGGCTGGAATAAAGAAGTAATGGCCTCGCCGATACGCCGCTCTGTCGAATTGAAGCGTCCCGTTCGTCCATTACGGACGCACCGTCGTAAATAATCGCCGGGGAGCTTCTCGCTTCTATTCCCGAGGAGGCAAGAAGGGGATTCCCCTCTTTCCTTTCGTTAACGCCCGGCGCTGGGCTCTTTGAAAATTTCACGACTCATCCGTGCGAGATAAGGATGAGAAAACGGCGGCAGGCAAAGCGGCCGCCGTTCAGGATGCACGCGTGCGATCTTCCGATGGATTCTCCATTTTTAATAGGGCTCGGATCGGGAGAAGCCGCGCGCCGCTCAACTATTCATGCGCAAATACGCAACTCGGAATGCTGCGAGTGTTCAATATTTAAACACCGCACTCGGCGAGTCGGCGCTCGCGCGTCTCGCGCCCTGCGAGAAGCGACCGTGGAAATTAAGCGCGGCGCGTCTGCCTTCGGCAAAACGCCCCGGAAACAACTACAGATGATAAATACACAATCTCGAACTGCTCTCGATATGCTCTCGGTAGTTGCTACTGCTTCTTCGTCTCTGTAAGATTCATCATAACCGACGACGTGACACCGCTCGGCGTTGCGCCTTGGAGAATGCGCCACGAAATATTTCTATCCGTCTCGCGGTACACAGCGTTGATTAATCACGCCGATGACTCGAGAGAGACAAAGAGAGAGAGAGCCAACGATTTTTCACTCTCCCACCTCCTTCCTTTCTTCCGCGGCCGCGGAAATCGGGCCACGGTTTCGAGCAGCATCGCGCCGCCGAGAGATCGAGCAGCCGCGGAGSGGRGGGGKGGGGGRGGGGRGGGGGAGGGGGTGGCAAGTTCTGCCACGCGTCACGCTGCAGCCTCACGCTGCGTCCAGACGCAATAAATAAACAAACAACTGTGTCGAGCGCCTTTCGGGCCGAAGAGCACACCTATATTGCGCATACACACACACACACACACACACACACACACACACACAGAGAGAGAGAGAGAGAGAGAGTACACATGCACACATAGAGGCAGGCAGCGCCGGGGCGCATCGGTTTACGCATTCCGCGGCTCATTGATCGTTTCCCTCGTATGTCGGTCGCGATGCGGCGGCTTGTTTCACGCGACGCAGACGGAAAAGAGCGATGGACAGGGGGAGGGGGGACTCTCTGTAAATATCTGCGTGCCGCCGCTGGCATTGACGCGCGATACGCGCGTCATTCCGCCCGCTCGTTTACACTTGTCTTGCAACACCGAGTTGCGAGTCGGATAGCTTTCGGCTTGTGAACAACGCGTGAGGATCGGGAATGCTCGAATTCAACGGCTCGGCGTTCATTACCGAGCCTGTCGGCGAATTATCGGTGGAACCGCGCTCCGTTCATACACGAACGAGACCAAAACGGCCGAATTAGACGCGCATTAGGCGATGACGCGATGCTCGTAACGGAAGTAACGTGGGGAAATGTCGAGAGGAACTCGCCGGCATGGCCGACCGATGATCTGACCTCGCGGGAGCGCGAGTTTCACGCGGGGCCGTTGAATATCGCGCGTCAGGTGAACCATCCATCCATCCATCCATCTTATTTATCGCGCCGCCGATAAGCGCAGCGCCCCGAATTCACCTGTTATTCCCCTCCCCTCCCCCTCCCGCCCGCTCTGCGCCGTGGCCGGCGAGCGCGGACGGTTTCCGAGTCAATTAAAAATATTTGCGTTCGACAGAAAACAAATATGCATCTCTTCATTCGTATGCAGTGACGCTGATATCGGCGCGTGCACGATTCGATTTCCGCGTTTCGCGCGAAACCGCGCGGGACAAAAATCGCGAAATTGCGTTTGCGTTTCAGCGTGCTCGCGCCCTCGCTCTCTCCTTTCCTTTTTTACCCTCCTCCCTCCTCCCCTATGTCGCGTTTGTGCGTGCGTGCGATCGTTGATATTTGTCCCACGCGCGGAACGCAAAATCGCGGTCAATTTGCGAAACGCCCGGCCGCGCCGCATCGATCGCAATTCTGCGCGTCGTCGCGCGCTCGTGCGCGTTAATAGTTGGAGAAAATTAATTCAAGATAATTATCGCGATGAAACATCGAAGCATATTAATTGCCGGCGGCTGGCTGCCTTTGTCGCATCGCGCACGCAACGCTTTCCGCTCGCTCGCTGGCCTCGCTGGCGAATGCCGCGGATATTTTGCCTCGGCCATCGCGCGCTGTTGTACCAGCATGCTTTTAATCTCTATAATTGCTCGCGCATGAAAAATGACGGCGTATCGCGCGCGGTAATTAGTTGGACTCGCCGAACGAATAACCGCGACGCGTTTTCCTTCATCGTTGTCTGAATCTTTCATTGAGAATCGACCATCCTCGCGATCGTTCGTCCGGTTATTCGTCGTTAATTATCGCCATCGTCGTTAATTATCGCGAATCTCGTTTGTCGAGCCGAATTCGGAATTCGCCGATCGCGATCGGCGCTCGTTCGAGCGTCATTCTCTCCAGCGAATCACGCTCCAAGACGCCACGTGGACGCGCACGCGAACGACGAAGACGAATCGAGGGGCTCGAAAGGCGGCAAATTCAAACGCGATCTTGCGGGACTTGGTCGGCGATGGATTATGCGCGCGATCTCGCCAGTTATATCCTAATTCACTTACGAGTGCCGCGGCTTTCCCAAGATCGGACGATGCTCGGGATTAATGTATCGCCAGCGACGAAGATTGATGGCGAGAAGTTGCGAGCGCGCTTAATCAATGCGCCTCAAGTGGATACGGTCGTTTTTATCAATGTCATTTCCGTCATTCGAGGCGTTATCGGGCGCGCTAACGCGCGTTACCGCGAGCGATCGTCCAGCGGACGGCGCGTGTTTAATCGTTGCTCGTTTCGGCTTATTTTTATCCCGAGAATCCCGGTAGCGATCTTTCGCGAGGCGGGGGATATTTATGGAGAAGAAGAATTTTTGGGGATTTAAAGGGAGACGGAGCGAGACGCTCGCGCGTGAATGTGTAGGATATTTCTACCCTGATGGAATTATCAAGTATGATGGGTCTTCGACGCCTCGGATTGATGGGACAATAAAGGACTCTGCTTTATTCCCCTTTACAAAGATATCTCGCTAAGCTAGCCGATTACTCGACTACTCTCACTCTATTTGCACGCACTCTCCGTTACACTTTTGCTCTCTCTGTCCTCGTCCTTTTTATACCCAAAAGTGGTGCTCACAGTTGTCGGCCAACCGCCACTTGATCATTCGATCTGGACGAATCACGTCGTCCCGCGAGTGTCAACGGCTTCTTTCGCCTCCTTTTGTCCTCCGTTCTGAACGCAACACGTGCGCGTCGGCTTCTCCGATTACAAGCTTCTGATACATGCCGCCACCGATGATCCCTTTCTTCCATACTACCAATATCCCCGTTATTTCGGCCGCTCTAACGGCGAACCCGCGTCGTTACGCAATAAGACGCGCTCTTCCGATAAACGCGTCATCTGCCATTTATTTCGGAGTCGCGCGACGCGGCACGTGGCACGCCTTTTGTCAATCGCGTTGCGTCACCAAGCGTATTCCATATTCCCGGATGGCCGTTTGTTAATTATCCTTCACCCCATTTTCACGCTCATGGAACTCGCCCCGCGCGCAAAGCCCACGGGCGAAACGCCCTTTATCGTCGCCCACGGCCAGATTGGCATTTCCGTTGCCGGGGCGCGCGCATCGCATCGACAGGCAGGATGCAGGATCGCGATAACGCCGGGGAAAGTTCATCGGTGCGGCGCGTTCGATTGCACGAAATCTTACGTTATCGGTCGTCGCGCGACAGCTACAGCGGAATCGGAATTACGAGTGTAATTGAATGTAATCGCGCGATTAATTATCCGCACAATTACGCCGCAGACACGCCGTTATCGCTCCAAATATCGTTATCCGATAACGGAAAACTGCACGTCGCCTGAACTTCGACTTGAGTATCGAGATTGCGGGCAGTCCTCGCTTTGCGAATGCGAAATCTCGTCTCTCTTCTTTCGAGCTTCTTCGAGCTTCGCTCATCCGAAATCTGATTTCCGAGATCTGAAGTCGACGGTGAATCACGCCGAATTACAGAGAGAGAGAGAGAGAGAGAGAGAGAGAGAGAGAGAGAGAGAGAGAGAGAGTGTGTATGATGCGAGCATCCTTCGCGCGTGCGCGCGCTTTGCTCGACAATCTATTGATATCGCGATTACAAAGTTCGATGTTATCAGCATCATCATCACTGTCAATGTCGAGACGGCACGTCGGCGACGCGTGAAGCGATCGTAAACGGAACGACACGAGCGTTCGCTTCGATTATCAGGCATGTGCCGGGTTATTTTTATGCCGATAGCATACAGAAGAGACGGCGGGGGTGAGGTGAGGCGAGCAAACGTGCGAGCGAAGAGCCCGAATAAAGGCGTGATCGTTTCATCCCGAGGAGGGAATCCATCCGCTGCGCGACGACGCGATCTCTCCCCTCTCTCTCTCTCTCTCTCTCTCTCTCTTCTACGCGTCTCCGTGAAAGTGGAGCAGAGGGCACGATCCATGAGAATGATAATTGCGTGCACCACGCACACCTGTACGGGATCGGAGAACCGTGCCAGCGCACGTGTCGCCGATAGTGCAGTATCGCGGACGCCATGTGCTAACGAGGCGGCATAAATATCCGCCCGAGTATTATTGCGCGCGTTATTCGCGGATAATTATTCCGCCTGGTATGCAGGTGTCCCATATCCCCCGCGTTTCGCCGTTCCTCTGTCTCCTACCCTTCCCTTTCGTCTTCTTTTCTCTTCTTTTTTTTTTCTTCTTCTCAAAGTCCACCGACTCGCCGGTGGATGCAATTATCGCGCGCGAACGCGACTTTATTTCCGGATTCGCGATTTAAAATCGTCGGCGATTTTCAAGCGCCGGCCTTTACTACTTACGACCCGCCTCCCCCGCCTCGGCAAGCGGTTATTTTTATTCCGCTGACGGGTATCGATGCGCGCTCGGGCGTAATAACGCCGTAGGGATAACAGACAACGGCACCATTTTCGCGCGAGTGTTTTTCGCTGCGGGCGCGATGAGGTCACGATGGCCCGCGGTATTTCCGCGCGTTCAAGAATCCCTTCGTTGAAGAATCGGCGGGCCGAAACGAAGCCGAATCCGAAGGATGCCGCTTATTATCGCCGCTTCTTCGCTCCCTTTGCGAGAGAAACGAACGCGGATCGCCGACTTTGCCGTGAGATATTTCGGCAATGTTTACTTCAGGAGTTCCGCGCCCCGCGGGGAAATCACGTGATAGCAACGTGAACGTAGATACGTAGAAAATATTGAAATTGTTTCTTTTTTTTTTCCCTTTCACGCTGCACAGTGCCCGCTGCCCGGTGCGTTCGATGCGCATTGTTTAGCCGGCTATTGAATAAATGCAATTTTTTCGCGGAAACTACACCGCCGCCGAGTTGCGCTCGGCGATTGTAAAAGGCGGAACCGTGTTTTCATGTCCCGGTAAAGTAATTAACCGGATATGCCGGAATAATCGATAGTGGAATATCTGTGTAAGAACGCGCCAAGGGAAGGTAAAGCAGCGAGATTATTTGGATATGAACGTCACACGGAGATCGGGACTTGCATGAGAAATCTGGATGAGAAACCTGATTGAATCTCGCCGTTGATTGAATCTGTCAAGGTTAGCCCGAAACGGAGATAAGTTAAACTTGAAGTCTCTCGATAATTCGAACGGCATCGATTCTCTGTTGCGTTTATTGCCTCTGCGTCGTTTATTTTCACCCGAATTTCGAATCTCGAGAGAGAGAGAGAGAGAGAGAGAGAGAGAGAGAGAGAGAGAGAGAGAGAGAGAGAGAGAGCGTTATGCCGTCGAGCGATTACGGCAACTCGATTAGAGATTCGATCGGTTCAACACTCGCACCGAAGACTCCGAGCGCTCCTTAAATGCCTGGAAACGTCTCTCGCATCCGTAATGAGAGCTTACACGCTCGATGATGTCGTCGCGATTACAATGAAGCAGCTAGTTTTTGTCCTAGGAGCTGCGTCCCCCCCCCCCCCCACTCCCCTCGCCCTCCCGCCCCGCGGGAGAAACGGAAGTGGTCGCGTCAGCGGGATTTTATACAGTGGTAAACATATTACGTGCCAACCGCCAGCGAGAGGATGCGCTCGCTCGCTCGCGCGCTCGCTCGCGCGCGCGCGCGCGCGTCGTCCCGTCGTTCGATAGAGCCGAGGGGCGGAGGGGGAGGGGACATTCATACTATGCAGCTTTAAGAAAGGATTGCCGCGGGAGGCTGCCGTTTATCAGAGGCAAGCGCGGTGCGGCTGACAAGCTATTACTGCACGTGAGATCGCCTTTGCATCGAGATTGAATAGATCGAGGCTCCCCCGGAAAATAGGAAAGCGGCGGCGGCGGGGGGCGGGAGGAAGGGCGGACGCGGAGGGGGGTGGGACAGAAAGAGGAACGACTGCCGGGGCCGAGATGATGCTAAACTCGTATCACGTGGATTACCTACAAGCGTGCGAGTTGTCGCACGCTCAGTACACTCGATATTTCTCGACTCCGCGCGGAGATCGATGCGATCTGCAACATTTTCAGTCCTTTCTCTCCCGAATGCAAGAAGGCGAGAGAGAGAGAGAGAGAGAAAAAGAGAGATGAATAAAGCTCTCGGATGGATGAATGGCCCGTTGAGATATTCGGCGCTTCTACTCCGCGGTAGCTGCGCTTCTTCGGAATTACATTCCCTCATTTTAGCACGTCGTTGCCGTAATGCCCCGCCCGTCCCGCCTCGCTCTCGTCCGAAGCGGACTGCTTCGGAAAGACGCTACGCCCGGAGAATCCAACACGTGCCGGGACGGTTTACGAGCCGGGGGCCGTACGTTGTTTCGTGCTTTTACGGCGGTTAGTTACTCACGCTTCGTTACTCACCTACTCGGCTACCTTCCGCAGACGTGCCTGCGTTTCCCGGCTGACGTCCTGCAACCTGTCCGGGGCGGGCGAGACGCGTATCATCTTACGACGTCGTCTTGCAACGAAACGTCTTGCCGGAACGACAGCCTCCTATCGATCCGGCCACGAGATGCGCTCGTCGTTACGTAACCCACACGCGGAAGACAATGGAAGTTGGAGCGTTCCGTGATTCCCCGCTGCTGAAACGGTTCGAGGCTAACGGAAGACTCAGTCCAGCTAGCGGAATTTTTGCGGCGCTCTGCCTCCGCATCGGAGAACTCCTACACTCGGAGCATTCAGATTCTTCCCCGGAGATGGGATCATTCGGAAAGTGCGCGCGGGGAACGCCGGACGGCTGTTCTCGCGTGAAAAGCGCGTATCTCGCGCCCGACAATGCGTTTCTCCCGGCTGCGCTTTCCGCACGGTCGAACATTCGTTTCTGCCGCTCGCATTTCTCGATCAGCCATCCCCGTCCCTCGTCCCTCCTGCGCGTTACGCCCCGCGTTCTCTGCACCCGCACTCTCCGCGGATGGGAAAGACCGCCCCCGCTCCTCGCATTTCCGGCGTAACCGCACGTAGTAGTCAGTCAGCGGAGTCGCGGCTGCTGGCGAATTCCGGAACACCGTGTCAAGACGCGAGCCTTGTCGTATCCGGGGATCGAACGTAAAGCTCGCGAGCTCGGCGAAAACGTAAAGCGCATTACGTACGGCCGGCCATTCGGATGCGTGTCGCCGTGTAATTTCGTACACCGGCGCCTCTGACCGCGCGGTATCATGAACGCGGCTAACAACTGAATCGAGCAATTAAATCCCCTTAGCGCCCGCAGCCGTTTCGCGTTTGTAAGCTGATTCGGCCCTCCCTCGCTCCCTCCCTCCCCCCCTCCCCCCCGAACTCCCGCGCGTATGAATCCGCGGAACACAATGCGAGCGCGCGCTGAATTAAACATCAAGTACCGACAGTACACGGATCCAGCCGCGTCAATTGTAAATATGAATCTCCCGGGGATCCGCACACGTGCAATGACCGCATGTGTAATGCGCGAGTTGGTCAACGCTCAGGAGTTGCGTGTTCCTTACGTTTCTCGTTCTCGCGGAATGCGAGAACTGTGATTGCCCATTGGCCTCCCTCGAACGTTCAGGCAGGACGACGCGGGAATTTTGGGATCAAATGCCGGACATCCGATCGTCAGGGTTGTATCTTGCACGCAGAGTCGCGAGATTCGCTAGACAGTCGAGATCGTCACTGTTCCTGTTCGGTGTGTCATGTATCCGCGCGCTTTTCTAACGCGATCTCGCTCGATGATGAGGAGTCACGAGCCGAGATAATAATGGAGCCGGATGGATGCTGCGGCGAATCACGCGGCTGCGAAGACGCGCACTCTTGCGTGCGCACTCGCGCACAGGTGCACGCTTGGCGCGCGTTTGGTGACAGCGTCTGTTTACTGACGTGTTCCCGTGCATTTGCGCCAAGATGAAATGATGGGATAAAGGCGGCGGCGCGATTCGCTCCAACAGCTGAAACGCTTCGAGTTCGCTCGATTTACTCGGCCGCGTGCACGCTGCCATGGGCTGCTCGATCGGTTAGCGATGACGCTTGCCGACGATGATTGTTAATTGTAACTGCGCGAATGCGTCGGATTGTAAACTTTAAGGGTTTCAAATTTCGTGAGACCTGCAAATCCGAAAGTTTGGAACTTGGACGTTACTCGAGAAGCTGATAATCAAACGGTCGCGAGCAGCCAGCCGAAAGTCGCGCGAGGATACGGAAGATTGAATTTATATGCGAGAGCAATGAAGATTGCCTGTAATTGATTTTACTCAAAGTTGGAACGATCGGACGACCAGGCGGTAATAGCAAATGATGGGAAAGATATTGAGTACGGGAGTATGAGAAATGGGGGCTGATGGGGGAGTAAATAGCCAAAAAACAAAGTATTGGAGCGGAAAATCTAGTGATGGAAGGCAACGAAGAAGTCGGAGCTTGCAAGAAATACAAGTATCTGTGTTAACGCGCCTTCGATAATTTCGCGTAACACCGTTTAGATATTTATTTATTGCCGGTTCGAGGGGAGTAAAGATGACAGTCGTAGAAAACACAACAATCTTCTTTAATCGTCAAACAAATTAACTGTTACAATATCTCGATACTTGCTGTAACAAAAGTGCGACCTATGTTGCCCCTGGCTTCTCGCAAGACACTTTGATGCTTTATCGTTGTAAACAAACAATAACGATCTTTCTTTGTTTCGGCAACTTGTTGGCGGCTTTGTCCCTTCATACTCATACTTGATATAAGCTTCGATATAAGTTGTTCACGTCGAAAACTTTCCAAAAACCAGAGATGACTCATACAAACCTTAACAATCTGGAAATAATCTCGAATCGGACAGATGATCAGGAAATAAACAATAGAATAACAAAAGCGAGAATGGTATCCTGCTGAGTAAAAGCCTCACGAAAAAGAGCAAGTTCAACATCTGCGAAACCATGGTGCAAAAAGTGCGATGCTATAGGGCTGCGAAACATGGAGATTAATCGAAAGAAGTAAGAGGGCATACGAAAATGGACCATCTATTCGGCGATCTATGAGGGTTTCGCGAAGAGAGAGGATCGGGAACGAAGAAGTCGAACAACGGATGGGGATAGAAGGCTGGATAATAGATGACGTAGAAAGGAAACAACTAGTCTGCTACGCTGACATGTGCAAAGAATGGATGGAAATAGACTCCCGAAACAAATAATGGAATGGATATCGTCTCCTGGGAGACGAAAGAAGGGAAGACCAAGAACAACATGGGTACGGAAGGTGATAAGTGAGAGGAATTTGGTAGAGGAACAATGGAACAACAGACGAGAATGGCAATTAGGGGTCGGACAACGGCGCAGGACGTTCCAAGCCGAAACTACATATATACATGGAACAATTGACCTTTTTTTCGAATCTCAGCCTGACGCTATCCAAATAACTCGAACGGTTCGAGATTGTCGAGGCCGATTTGAAATTGTTCAAAAGTCTCTCGGCTCTATTGAGGCTCGAAGCTGAAACTTAACTTTCGACTCGAAATAATTTGAAGACGCGGTAACGCGAAAGTGGATTAGATTGGTCAGACAAGTTTGTTCATCGGTTGATTCGATCCTGTGCTCCGATCTTGTCCTCCGCCTCGTTCTTTCCCTTCGCCCTTTCATCCGTGCGAAACCCGATGCACAAGTGCACGGGTTCTTGTTCGCGGTTCCCATTGAAAGGCCTGAGCGTGGCTTTTGCCCCCGGAGTGTCTCTGGGAACGAGCCGCACTCGGGCCTTGTTTCGCCGTGTATAACGGCGAGCAGCCAAAATACTTTATGCTAAACTTAGTTTATGCCGCGGGCGTTATTGAAACTCCGATTACCGAGCGGCGACCCCGCTCGCGGGCCGGAGATACGAGGCGCAGCCCTTAAGGTCAGGAGCGAAACACAATATCCGCGGGCTTATTTATCACTCAACTGCATGCACCTTGCGCGCCCCCCTTCCCCCCTTCCCCCTTCCCCCTCCCCTCCCGGGGGAGGGCTTTCTCTCTTTCATACCGCCCTTGCCTGTCGTCTCCCTCTCTCTCTTTCTCTCTCTCTCTCTCTCTCTCTCTCTCTCTCTCTCTCTCTCTCCCTCTCTCTCTGGCCGTGCTTTCGCTTCTCATTTCGAAGCTTGAGGCTCGCATCGTTCAAGCGGTGCCCGCAAGTTCCCGCCGAGATTTCTTTCCTGAGCCTTGATCCAAAGTGTGCGCATATTAAGCCACCGCGATGAGGAAGCACCGCGGTTTCACGCGGACATTCCTCCTCGCTTCGTTTCCTCTCGGTGGAAAGGAAATTTTTATAGGTTTCTTCGTCCTGGTTGAACATATGTCATTAAAATAGTTGATAATACTATAAATTATTATACAAATTCATATTGAAAGGGAAAGGGAGAGATATAATCTTGTATGTCTTAATGAAGTGAAAGCGTAAGGAAATGAGCCAAAAAAATTATTTGATAAAATTATGAAAAATAGAGGAATTAAGATCATTAAATTAGACTGGGAGTATTTGATTAAAATTTTAAATTCGTTATGCAAGGTATTGATTAAAGTAAAAAATATTATTTGATATCGTGATTGGTGGATTCATTGGGGGGAAGGGATTAAGATGAATATAATTAGTAATCTTAATTAATTTAGAGAGAAGTATTTTGATGTTGTTGGGTCAAAAATTCTTAAGATATTTATTATTTTATCATTTCCAATTTCATGAAATTTAAATTCTAAATTTTAATTTAATGTGTAGTAAATCAGAGATGAGAATATAATTAGTATATAAGTGAATGTTATTAATATAAGAGTTTAATGAAAAGATTTTATTTGAGGATACTGAGTATCTTAATTATCGGACATCTTTTGATGCTCGAATATCGCTTACCTGCTGAATTTTCATGGATTTTTCAAAAGTTCGACGATGAGATCGATCGCGTCATATTTCAGGAGCTGTTTATTTGAGTCAAATCGATCGGACGATTTCATAATATTTCATAGTAATTTATCTCTGTTATAGGGAACAAACATATTTAACGCAAATAATGGTATATTATTACGTAATTGAAGATATTATTAGTATTATTGGTATCAGCGATGTTTGTATGAAACGAATTTTATATGTATACGCGATACGTATGTGCAATGCGACTTTTTGATGCGACTCTGCAAATAGTTGGGCGATAATTACGCGTTTTGTGATCGATGACGATATTGGATATGTCTTATCTTGTTCGCGCGGAGGAATCTCACTCGAAATGTCACTCGATGTTTCGCCTTATCCACACCGTTCTTATCCACACCGTCATAATATCGCATCATTATCGAACAACAGCATTAAAGTATAACGGAACTTGCGAAAGGAGTTTCCCCGGACTGTTTCTGCCGGGCGATAATTTAATTTGCAGCTTCTACAGCTTCCTAATTTCCAATATCGATTCCTATCTCAGTAATTAAATCTTACATCGAGATCCTGGAGAGGCTCCAGCGAGAGAATTGATGAGAAATTTTTATCGTTTAATTAGTACTTCCCAGAGTGAATTTTTCCCCTCGTCAACGGCCTCAAAGTTTGACACGTTAGAAACTCGTTAACCGAGCCGCCCGTACCGATATCGGGGAGGGATTCGGATGCCGATTAAGCGAAGAGAACGAACATCTCCAGACGCGATTCCCGAAACGCGATTCACGCTTATTGTCGAGGCCCGATCAAGGTCGAGGTCCGTACATGCAAAAGGAGAACAATGATGTGGCCGCGAAAGCCGCGAGATATCGAGCCGCGAGCAAAACACGAGGAATGTGTATCGAGATGCGAAATAAAGCGCGATAAAAAGGGAAGAGCCGGGATCGGTTTGGCGTGGAAAATGCCCGGGAATGCCGAGGAGGCGATGCGCGTACGCGAATGGTCTTTTATAGGGCGAGATAAAAAGCAGTTTCCTTCCGGCCGCCGGCTATTAAAACTGCACCATTACGGAATACACGCACGGACGTGTAATGTACGTACACACACAGGATGCATACGTAGACGAGAGAGGGTACACGTGTATATTATTACGATCCTCGGCTGGCGCTTTTATTTCATTACGTCGTTTGCGCGGCTAACGAAATTACCGCAATTTCGCGACTTGCTACCGGCTGCCACGGCTGCCCGCCAACATTTCCCTGTGCCCTGTACGCGAGAAGCTCGGCAAACCCGTAAAAGCAAGTGGATCGCCATTACGAATGTGCCGAGGCCTCCCTCTCGGCGACGAATCACGGCGGGGGATGGCGAGCGAGACAACAAAGATTTTAGCCCGATCGACCTCGCTCGCGCGACTCTAACGGTCACGTTGATCCTCTCGAATTTCAGATTATGCTCCTTTCGAAATTCGCGCAACGGAGACCGCGAAGGCTCGCGGTCATTCGCGCGTTTCACCGTATCTTCTTTCATGGGATCGTTTCTTCTCCTCGCTCTCTCCCTCTCTCTCTCTCTCTCTCTCTCTCTCTCTCTCTCTCTCTCTCTCTTTTCGAGCACGCGACATTGCAATCGCGCGGTAACAATCGCGATCCAACGCGGACGCGGACTGGAATTCCTCATCCTTGCTCCGTTGTCTCCCGCGCAAAAAAAGGAAGAAGAAAGAGCCGTAACGTTCTGCGCCACCGTTAACCGCCGGGCAGGGTGGATTGAGGGAAGGCGAGGGATCGATTCGCGCGACTCGTAAGGGCTGGCTCGAGAATATGAAAGAGTATAAATTACAGGACACTGTGGAAGAGCTGGCGCGGGCTGGAACGAATCGCCGAAAAGGTTTTGCTGACTCGCGACCGGAGGCGCGCGCGCGCGCGCGGCTGTCCCTTAGGGCTTTTAATACGGCGTCCCAGAGGGGTGGGGGAGGGGGGTGGTGGTGGTGGTCGGCGGCGGGAAATTAGTTTTTCCCCGTTCGGCGGCCGACGAACCCGAGAGGCTCTGCCTTTTTCCGCCTCTGACGTATTATCCTTCCGACCTTTTGTCGCGCGACCTCCGACCTCCTTTCTTTTTTCCGGGCTTTCGTTGGACAAGCGTCGAAATATTGGCCGTCCGATACGCCGATTATACGTTCGATTATACTATACATTATATCACTATACATCGAGATGCCGCGAGTAGAAGCCGCGCGTGCGAGAAGCGGCAGTCGATTTCCTGCGAGACGCACAAACCCGAAACGTATGCGTTTGCTGTTTAATCGTTTGCCTTCTTCGAGGCTAATGTCCTCGGTCAGCCTTTCATCGAGGTTAATTATCCAGCCGCGTTGCTTGATCCGTGAACTCGAATTCTGCGAGCGATCGGCCAATACGATGGACTCGTTTGATATTTAGCGCGACGTGACGCGGATCGCAGGAAGGGTGGCGGCAAAGATCGTTCCTGGCTGATGGGCTATCAGCGTCGTTATCCTCCTCTTGTCGTCCTGTCACCCCTGCTATCGCCGCTGTTGTCGCCGCTGTCGTAGCCATTGTCGTCATCGCTGTCCTTACAGCCCTACATTACGTTCCCCGTTGTCGTCATCGTGATTATCATTGTACTCGTAATACCCCTCCGCCTATATCGCCGGCGCTGAAGCAGCGGGAAGGGAGAAACGGAGGGAAAAAGGCGTCGGGACGACGACGACGACGACGACGAGGTCTCTAATTACTGCCATCCCAATAATCGCAGGTCTCACGGGCGCAAACTCGATAAGCGGCGAGGAAAAGAGAGTCGCGCTTTATTTATTCGTTTCGACGAATTAAGCAGGCGGGAATTAAGCAGCAGCAAGCAGTCTTATCGCTTCGTTTCCACGACGACGACGACGACGAGGTCTCTAATTACTGCCATCCCAATAATCGCAGGTCTCACGGGCGCAAACTCGATAAGCGGCGAGGAAAAGAGAGTCGCGCTTTATTTATTCGTTTCGACGAATTAAGCAGGCGGGAATTAAGCAGCAGCAAGCAGTCTTATCGCTTCGTTTCCTCTCGAGCTGGGAAGCGCATCGCGCGCGCGCGCGCGCATCAAACATGACTCGTGTTAAAGTGTCGAACTCTGGCTCCTTCTCTGGCGCCAAAGTGGACAAAGTGTCTGATCATCCGCGCTTCTCAGACCAAACCAGCGCCGTCAGACTCGTTGTCCAGACTATTCAGACTTGCGTCGAACGAAACACGCTCCTCCTCTCGCTAAATATATCTCTGATACGCTCCCCCGCGTATTTTTTCAACAAGCTATTGTTACAACGGAAGGAGGCTACATTGCAGACTTACGTAAACAGGCTAACGAACGCGGGTTTTAATCATTATTCTCTTGGAATGGGAAAGAATGGGACGGGCGTTGTCATAACAATGGAGGTGCAGTCGTAGCGCGGACAATGCCGGCAAGTTCGCCGGGCGGAGTAATTTGCGCTTCTGGTAGCAGAAGAAGCTAAAATATGGCCCTTTTTTAAGAGGCGACAAGGAGAACGCTGTCAATCTGGGATCAGATAATCAGGTAATGCTGGAAAAACAGCACAATGGCGGCGTGCACGGAAAGGCCCGGCCACAATGGAGGCCACATAAATCGTCGGGCGGCCAGGATTAGGCGCGGCTCGCCAGGTCGCTCGGAATTGCATCAAGTAGATTGAGACGGGAACTACCCTCGGGAAAGGAACCTCGAAGATATCGGTCGCCCTTCCTCCCTCCCTCTCCCCCGCCCCTCCGTCGCTAAAAACTGTTGAGACCACGCGCCGCGACTCGGAGAATCGCGAGTAATCTCGCGGAGTGCGCTCGAGTCGTGCCGATAAGGATGCATAAGGTCGTAACCGGCGAATCATAAATCATTTCGAGACGACTTTACTCCGCGCCCCCGGTCGACGGGGGTGGCACGGCACTTTGTGTTTGTCTTGTCGCGGGAGTGAGATTCCAGCGCGCAAACGCTTCGGCAGGGATTCGAGAGATTCTCAAGCGCGTTCTCGTGTCGCGTAAGGCGAATCGTTTGACAAATTATTTCTGCGACGAAGAAGCGTCTGAAATGTTCTCAAAGCTGTTCAGGAGAGCGTTTAGACGCTCGACCGGCGTGTACTTGTCGGCGTGAGCATTACCTCCGGTAATGACTGAAATAATTGAACAAAATGAAAACCACTGAAATGGTAAACGGCAGATGGCCTCCTCATTTGCGTGCGCCATCGTTCCTCGCGATCGTTGAAATTTTCTCTCCCTCGCGTATGATAAATCAGGCATTGGCTGACAAGCGACGCGTGACGCTGTCGGAATAATATTTTCCAAGAATATTCCGCTTCTACGCAAACGACAAGCCCGACTGCCTCTTGGAATTAAAGCAAACGCATGTCGCGCGTCGGTGAAATTCAGGGCTTGTCAGCCCGATCGGGAAGGGAAAACGACTATTAGCGCAGTTTTCATTCCAAACAACCATTAATTGAACTCGGGAAAACAGCATGCGCCGGAAGTAAAACAGCCGCTCCAACATCGTCGCTCTCGAGGGATCGTCGCAAGCACGACTTCCCGATAATTTCGGGGTGCGGTGCTTCGTCACTCGCGATAGGGATTACCGAGAGGGTAATATACGTTGAATATGTATGCGGGAATGATGCATGCGGCCGAGGCTTAATGCCGGCGAGCTCGCTCATCCAAAAACTTCATTGATCCGCGTGTTTGCGATGTCGCGGACGTAATATCGTCCGTCATTTTTCTGGGCAAAGGAAACGTCAGTGGTCGAGCTGGATTTTTGAGCGTCGAAGCTCAGAGACGAGGCTTTCGTTGTCCATTTTTCCTGTTTATTCGTTCTATTATTTCTAGTGATTCCCAAAACATGCGACGCAGGAAAATCCACAAAGGAGCTTCGCGACGTTGATTCTTATTACACGATATCGCGTAATATATATATATATATATATATATATATATATATATATAAAACATGCACAAAGTAACTGGCTAGATGTTATTATTTCACCGGGCGGAAAAATGCGCGAATACAGGATGTCCTGTTATGCAAATCGTAGAGTCAAGCAGCGTGAAGCGCCGTGTCTGCCTTTTCCGAGATTGGAAAGTCCTCGACGTGCAGCATCATCCGTCCAACGTGACACGCAATTCTTTTCGCTCGACGACAACAGAATGCATCCTGATCTCAGAAGATTCAACACGACCTCGTGTGCAAAAGTAATTAAGCAATCGGGAGCGAAGGAGCGTCAGGAGATTTTTCCGCGGAAAGATAACTCGCGGTCGAGACTTTGCAATGTTCCCCCGCAACGGGGGGGTCCTAGCGATCGATAGGCTCGGCGGCCGTTTGGAGAGGCTACCGGCGAAGTCGTGACCTTTCGAGCGACGTCAGACTGAGGGAGGGTTGCAGAATGCGCCGAGTCTACGGCCGCGAGTGCATCTCAAACGTTGACGAGTCCGGTTGATCCCAATTTCGATTCGCCCGAGCACTCGAGCGCCACATTGTCCTCCGAATCTCGAGGGTCCTTTGTATTCGTCGGTCCTCCATCGATGACCCGAAGTCGTCTCGCGATGCAATAACCGTCCCATCATATCCGTTCCGCTGATAACAGAGACGAATAGTCGGTCGCAAGGCTTGCAGCTGCACCGCGACGTATAATCGGGGGAGTCGGCGAGGAAAGGTCTCGGAATGATTAAATATTAATCTCGCGGCATCATCCCTTTCTCTGAAAAGTAACATAGGCGGGAAACGCGAGAGGCGCGGAAGCGCATTAGTTCCTCGACTTACTCATTCCGGATCACTAGCTAGCGTTGCGTGCAATTTCGCGAGAAGGCGATCGAGATGGATGCGCACTTTCGCGTTTTCGCGAGGTATCGCGTTTAATGGCGATAACCGATGGAAAAGAGCGGAAATTTCAACGTAGATGGAGATACGGAGAGTCGTCCTGGCGGCGAAGTGTCTCCGAAAGTCCCGTGATTTATTACACGGTCATTTATTAGGGAGTTTCATAAAGGTTCGCGTATTACCGTATTTGATGTATGATGTAGGCGGACGGGGTAGCCCTGTACTTGCACATCGACGGGATCGAGTTCGAGGCGACAGATGCCGCGCGGTGTCCCGGCCTCGTTAAACTTAATCAATTCTTCTCCGCAATAACGGCGCAATTGAATCCGCGTTTTTCCAATAATCGATAGACCCGCCGTGGCTGATTACATCATTCGTGGCCGTCCGATCGGCAAACAGCTGTATCAATGAGCCAGCCAGTCTTCCCAGCATGCGAACGCGACGTTCAAATCTTCTTATCTCAAGCCCGAGAAACAGAACAGACGAAGAACCGATGAAACGATCGGACGCTGTTTTATGGCAATAATGAGGACGCATCTCGTCTGATGAACACGAAGATGAACGATTCCATTTTCCAATTCCCCTCGGGATAACGCAATAAATAAAGCACGCAAAGCACTCTGATATGAGCGTCGAAACTGGAACAGGGGAGAGGGAGAGGACCACGTCGAGGAGCGATTCAATTTGCCAACCATTGATGCGAGCGACGAGCGAGACTTTCGTCGGAAATAAATCCGGAGTACTGCGGGCAACCCCCGCACTCGGAACCCCCGTTCGCGGGGGCAGAGGGGGGAGGGGGAGGAGGAGATGGGGGGCGGGGCGGAGAAGCGTGGTCTGGCAGTGACGGCGCGCGAGCCGCGGCGAGGAATGAGGCCTCGCGAAAATCAAAAAATGAGCGATCGTCGAAACTTTCGTTAATCTTTTCGGAGAACGAAAAAAAACGGTAGCGCTCTCGCCCCCCCGCGAGGACAAAAGGAACGAGAGAGAGAGAGAGAGAGAGAGAGAGAGAGAGAAGCGCCCCGTCATTAATCACGCCCGTGGCGCTTCTTATCGGGAGAGGGGAGGAGGAGCGCGCGGCGCCGGATTCAATAAGCGGCAAGCGTAATTTCGCGGGGCTATTAGGGACACCTACAAGGCGCAGCACTCCCTTAGAAATCGTTAATCGAACCCTCCCGCGGCGGGCGGGGGTTGCCGGCCGAGGGGCGGCTGAACGCTGCTCGTTCCGTTCCATAAGGGAACGCGCGCCGTGAGTTTCTTCTCTCCTCGCCGATCGAGCTGAAAATTGCTGACAACCGCATATAGCGCTCTCGATCGTTCTTATGACGGCGCAGATTGAAAGCCTGGCCGCGATGCGGCACCCTTTTTTCCCCGTTTAAGGGGGAACCTGCCGAGCGAGTGAACGGCGCGGCGCCTGCGTTGCATACCTTTTACATCGAACTATCATTAGCGCGCATTGACTCGCCGCTAAAGTGATCCGTCACTTGCCTTGTTTATCCGGAAGATGGATAAACGCGTTTCGTGCGCGCTGTGAAGCCTGATCCGCTTGTCTGAATTCATTCTGCGGATTAACTTTGTTACACGCGCGAATGCTAATCCGTAATTAACGCTGTTGAGAAATGTTTCTGGTTTTCGCTGAGGATATCAGCCGTCAAGAATGGAGACGCTCCCAGCGTCGCGGAGGCTAAAATTTATCGGGTCGCTCTCGCGGATTCCTTCGTCCTTTTCCTGCCGCGCCGATTGCTGGCCGTGGGTATTCTCGAAAGCCGCTTTAAACTTCCGGCCGATCGACGAACAGCGCCCGACGAAGAAGGAATCACCGCGCGGAGAGTCAATTTGTACTTGGGCTACCCCTCGCCGCTGCCTCTCCTCCACTTCCGGGCATTCTTAGTCGCCTTTTTGTCGTCGCGGCGTTCTCCTCCTTCGCCTCCCTCGTAAAAACCAATCGGGTCTGAAAGCCGGCTCTCCCGATGATCCCCCGGAGATCGCCGGCGAGGACTGCGACGACTCGCCGCGGATGAAAACTATTTGCGGCTCGATCGGGATTTCGGGAAACTTGGCGAATGAAGATCTGCTTAAACTTTGCCGCACTAATAATTCTCGCGATTCTGGCGCGAGTGTTGCAAAAATCGCAAAAGTCCGAAGTAACAAGCGGATGTCTGCTTCCGCGCCGATCGCGCGATCCTCCGTTGCTCTCTCCCTGATGAAGTCACCCTTCGCGGACAAAAGAGGATTACTGCCGAATGGCGCGTTTCACTCAGCCGCCATTTGGATTTCTTCACGCACGTCGCCCGGACATTTCGCGGGAACGATCGTCAAGCCTGTCAAAGGATCGTGGATCGATCGAGGATGAGGATTCCAAGTCCACGAAAGAGCCTTCGGACAGAGATGCGAGGTCGATGGCGTTCTGAATGAACAGCATGGCTCGCTCTCTCTCTCTATTTGAAAAACAAGAAGACTCGCGACGAGCGGAAGCGTGAGTTGCTCTTCTGCCGATCATCATCGGTCAGTAGGGTCGGCGCGTCTCTTCGGGGTGATTTCCAGGCGGCAGCGGCGGCCCCGCGAGAAATGCGGTCGACGATCGCGCGCCACTGTTCTATTCCCGTGGAAAATGCGACAGGAAATAGCCGAGACGAAAGGGGCCTCTCTCTCTCTCTCTCTCTCTCTCTCTCTCTCTGTCGCCTTATCTTCCTCTCTCGGTCTTAGCTATGCAAATCGACGAAACGCGCGCGCGATTCGCGTGGGGGAAACAGCCAGACGAGACGTACCGACCGGACCAGACGACGAAGACGACGACGCCAAGTAAATCCGGGATGCGCGTCGCGACGGTTGACAACCGGGGGTAGGAGAGGGAGAGAAAGAGCGGAGGAGCATGGACGGTGGCGAGTCGCTCATCGCTGCGGAATCGCGCGCAAAGTGGAGAACGCGCGCGATGCCGCGCGGACGATCAGCAATGACCGACGAAGCGACACTTGAGGATCTCTGGAGGAAGATGGCGAGTGCGTCGAATGTTAGTCGTTTAAAAATAGAATCGATAAAAATCCTTTCCGCGGAGATGCGGAGATCGAGGAGAGAGAGAGAGAGAGAGAGAGAGAGAGAGAGAGAGAGAGAGAGAGAGAGGAGTTTTATTTATCGCAGCTAGAGCTAGTGTAGAGATGCGCGTGTAACTAAGAGCTGGGATTACGAGGGGCGCAAGCGATCGCGTTATGTACATAAATAATAACACATCCCCGGGATCTGTACGTCTGCGAAATAACGAGGACAGTAAAAGGGTGGGATTCGCTGGCGCAGTAAATAAACAGAATTGATCCACACGGCATTAATAATTATCGGAGCGCCGCTCTGGACGCATCGATTCCGTCCCGCGTAAATACATTCTGTTTCCGTCCTTCGTTTGTAATCAGCTCGCACTTCCGGATGCGCTAAACCGCCGAAACCGCCACTGAAGAATATCGATCGCGGATTCGCTCTGCAACTGCGCAAACGGATTAACGACACGTGTAGTGTCAAAGCCGCGTTCGTCTCATCTGCTCGCTGCGGCTCCCGAAATATCTGTTGGTCGCGGGAACGAAATAAATTCGCGGTCGTCGAGATGAGCGAAGCGCAAAAATCGTTCGGTGTCATGACGCGCGCGCCGAGGAGGCAAGAGAAGTGCAGATCGCGTCGCTCATCTCACGATGAGGTGACGGAAGGTCCGGACCGAGCTAGACGACGAGATGAGAGTAACGCCGGATCCGGGGAACGGTTGACAACCGCCGTTTCAAAGGAGTGCACCGGCTGAAAGACGCGCGAGCGAATGTACGCGCGCGCAGCGCGGAGAAAGTTTCAAGCCCCGTTCACACCGAGACAATTCGCGCCAACGACATCCGCGACGACGAAAGGGGAAAGGGGGAGAAAAAAGGGGGCTCGGAGGAGGGCGAACGTCGCGGCCGAAGTTTCCTCGAGTGTTTCGAAAGCGGCGACTGTCCCGATCGCGCGCCCTCCCCCTTTTCCCCCTTTTCCCTCCCTGCCGGTCGGCTCGGCCGAAGAAACGGGGGCGCGCGAAGCAAACGCGGACGGACGAGGCATCGACCATCTGGGAAATGAAATGCCGGGGAATTGGAAAAGTTTAAATGCGCCGCGTTTGCGAGGACGCTCGCGGAAATCGCCGCTGCTCTCCCCTTCGCACTTCCGCCGCGTCCTCGCCGCCCGAAGAACGGAGAATGGAGAACGGATTTTTGCCTGTTGTGATCCCGGATCCGATCCCGGCTCCCCGAGGCCGAAGCTAATCGCATCTGAGATCGCGATGCAAGTTCGAGGTCGACGATATCAACGATGCGTTTGTCGTCTCGCGATCTCTCGCGCCTTCGCGATTTTCCGGAAGGCTGACCAATGAGCACGGTCATCATTCTCGTTTATAGCCCCGCGCGATCGGGATTTACTGAAATTATGCCGCCTTTGGCGCTTCGCCGTCTATATTGAGATCGGACAGAGAGAGAGAGAGAGAGAGAGAGAGAGAGAGAGAGAGAGAGAGAGAGAACGGACGTTTTATCCGCGCCATTCGCCTCGTGACAAACGCGCTTGCGTTAACCGTTCATTTCGGTCGCACGTTATTGTCGGATCGTAGCTGTAACGTCTATTCAGGAGAGCGTCTATTCTGCATCTCCATTGAAACAACGTGTAACAATAATGGCAAAGTTGCATTATTAATATCATCGTGCATTGCTGAAGCAGCAATCTGCGCCAAAACGAGTGCAAGCTCGACTCGAGTGCTATTATTACACAGGATTTTCGTAATTTCGCCTTCCCAAGTCAGTCAGCCGGCAGTACGACTCTTTCTGTTCTTCACGCACAGCTTCTTTCCTCTTTCTACGTAACCCCCCTTTCCGCGTCAAATCAAAATTATTAAACTTATTTTCCGCTTTATTGTTACGGTACAACTATTTCTCCTTTCGTTGCGTTTATCGTATGCCGAAAGAGATGAATCAAGAATCGGGGAGGGGAGATTACTCCCGATCCGAATCTGAAATTGAAATGAAATTGCAGCTATATCTCCGAATTCCTTGAAATAAAGTTTACGTCAGAAGACGAGGAGATCGGAAAAAAGGGAACGCTTCTGCCGCAGAATCTCCTTGATGTTCTCCGTTACGGCTCGAAATTTGCTTTCTTAGTATTTTAATGCCGGATTTGGCGTTAAACGTCCCGAAAGCTCCTCGAACTCTTTGAACGCGGCTTAAGTCGCCGCGGCGCGAGGGGGGTGAGCGAAGGCGCGACACAGCGCGCGCGGGAAAGAAAGAGACTCGCGAGTTCCAAGACGGAATCCTCGCGCCTGACTCAGAGTCGACGACTAAGTCGCCGGCTATATAAGCAGGGGGTTCTATTCTTGGCAGGCTCAGCCCCGTGGACCCCCGCGGACTCTCATTTGGCGCGTTCTCGTGCGGTGCGTTGATCCAGACCTAGAGAGCCTCCGTCTACCTCTCTCTCTCTCTCTCTCTCTCTCTCTCTCTCTCTCTCTCTCTCTCCTCGTTTTCTCGTCATTCTCTTTCTCTCTGGCTGTGGGCGATCGTCGGGAGTTCGTAAAAACGGTGCTTCTCGAACTTTTCTCGCGGAGCACCCTCTGTTTCCTCTTTTAGACGCTCCGATATCAATTTTTACGGACGCAGATGTTTCGGATTACTTTCCAACGAATAATTGAGAAACTCGCGGAAGCACCTCGCCGATACCGCCGCGATGTATCTACCGATCTAAATTCTTCCCGCTGGTCTCTGCGCCGGTCTCTCCAGTTTCTTTCTCATTCGTTTCAAGGAGTATACGAATACATTTAAATTAGCCGATTCGCATGGAATTGCCCGACGTACGTCGGGATTTCGTCTCCCCTCGATTTCGTGCTCGCGGGAGAATTTCCCGGCGACTTGGCAAAGGCGAAGTTCGCCCAACGAGGACGGAACTTCCGGAGATTCAATTTAAGGTCGAACTTCATATCGTTTTCTTCCCCTTTTCTTGTCTTCGACGAACTCACGAGTGCTCGTTCGCGCCCGGACTCCTCGAGTACTGTCGCCTGCGCTTACTCGCCTCGCGTTCGCGGATCTGGCAGAAAGCTGAATCTTGTTACGCTCGCTTATTCGGCTGGCGTATCAGATCGAGAAATTTATCGGCGATAGTTTCGCGTCTCCGTCCTAGTCATAAACTCGGATGAGGAAAATGATAAGGATACCATTGCGGGAGGGCTTTATTTCACAGAATTACAATCGTAGCTTACGATCGTTCACTTCGACGTCTCCCTAGAAGCCTTCTTTGAATGATTTTAATGTATATGGGACTTTGCTGTACGTTCATTTTCGAAAATTTATTACCGCCTACCATTTTAAGACGGCAGCGACACGCAGACGAGGATTGCCGATAATGTCAGAAACGGTTTCCGTCGTGAAAGAAGATAAATGTCAGCCATCGATGGAGTTACGCACTCGAGAAGGTTACAGACTCGATTGGCAACCACTTGGGCAAGTTTGATCGATGGCGTCCACTCCAATAAGAGTTACTGCGATGCTGCGAATTCCATCGCGAAATGAAAAGCGAAAGCGAACCACGTAATTCTTGCCTGAGAAGAATCGTTGGAAGATACTTTTAGCCTGACGGATAATTCGGCAGGCAGATTTAAATTATAAGAGATTCGGAAAGCGGATATAATTCCGAATACTCAAATCTCTTAAATCCGAATAGGATTCAAGATCTTCGGAGCCGAGAAGCGGCTTCGCGTTCTTCGAGTAATTCGAACGACATTAAGAGAATATTTCACTCAGATTCATGATTGGAATATTTTAATCAAGCGTATGTTTAATTCGAGTAATTCGAGGAATCGATACTCGAGAGACTGGGAACTGTTCGATTATCGGAAACATAAATTTCCAGTCATCCTTTTTCTCCTAATAACGGGATATTTCTATAATCGAGATATTATTTACGCATTACGTCCGAAATTGCGTGTTTAATACGGCGCTTCGAGACACGAGCTGTTATAATGTCGTTCGATCAATTCGCTTGATTCCTCGCCGACGTTCCGTTTCGTAACGGCGGCTAATATCGGAGAAACGATGAATTATTGTTCCGCCAAGATCGAGCCGGATTTTCAGCCTGGCGCCGTGATTCCTGCTTACGCTTTTGTTACTTTATTCATTAAGGTTCGACGTCCCACACCGCTTCACGTCCCGAAAGTGGAAGCTTAGGTGGAGCTTAACCTCTTGCTTCCTGCGTTTATTTTTAACAGAGAGAGAGAAAGAGATTCTTTCCCTGACTGCGGATCGAAAGAGGCTTCCGGTGCTTTCGCGGATACGCGCCGGCGGTACGAGATTTTCTGATGTTTACACTGATATCGGAGAACGATCGCTGCTCTTCGCGGCGAGAACATATTTCTTCGGAATAAGAGATGTTCGAGAGAAAGAGTAGATGATCCTGAGCAAGATTTATTTTTGGGAATGAGATGAGATCGGCAAAAGTATGCACGATATAGTTATACAGAATAACTGCCGCTTTAACGTTGCGGATATTCGTTCTTTCGTCTTTAAGCTTTCATGCGGTTCTTCTTCGACAAATTTCTTTTTACAAATTACCGGAAATTATCCTTCACAGATGAGTAATCGTCGCCAGACGCCAGACGCCAGACGATAACGTTATCATCGCGCGTGCTTCACAGCTTCTTCTCTCGTTTCGGAAAATCAAGCTCTGCTTTTAAAACGTATCAAACGTATCAAAATATGTGTTGCATATCGCGACGCACACTTTTTACAGCCGTTCGGATTGTTGATGAGGATGCGTAAAATTCCTGAATCTCAAAAGCCATGTGCGTGCCATGCACAAATGTCTGCCAGAAAGAAAACGGAAAAGAAACAAAAAGAAAAGGAAGAAGAGGAAAGGAGAAAGAAAAAAAGATGTCGCGAATTGGCGAGAAGCGTGCATTCTCAACAGAGGCATATCCTCCGTTTGTTTGAGCGACCCAGTTTTGAGTCAAAAATAGCCCTTTCCTCTCGCTCATAAATCGATTATGTTAGCTGCCTCTTCTTTCTGTCGATTTTCCCGATTTTATCGTTTAATTTGACCAGATTTATTAATCGCCTGCTATTCCGATTCGATGTCTCCGATCTGATATCTCTGATCTGCCACTTAGGCCAACCTTTCGGTCCAATAACCGTGTGTGTAAACATATCGGTGGAGGAACTCGCTGCAAATTGGCGAGGGATGTAGATTATACAGAGTCGCGCGTTCTCTCGATGAAGAGATTGTTTGCGTAACCCAGTTTTGAGAGATAAAAAGTTACTCTCCTTCCCTCGCTCGCACACCGGCTATATGATTACAAGTTTTTCCTCCAAGCTCTCCCGAGTTTGTCTTTATCTTTCGTTCAAGCACGCTCATCCGCGTCTAACCTGACGTATCCTTCGATTCGTTCTCGGTATCACCTGTCGCTTTGGACTCCGCATTTGCGGAGAGCCGCGGGATAACGCTCGAATATTTGACTGCCCGTCTTCTACTCCGGCGACGATGTTCTCTGAAGCGCTCGAACGTCAGGGAGCAAATACAAAAGTTCATCCCGGCCGTTAACGCTAATCGTCAATATACGCACGAATGAATATCAAACGGCTGTGGCGGGCAACATTGGGCGACATTGCTGGAAAGAGCAATCCGTGCTGAATAAACTTTCACGTAGCGGATGTTCGACGTTGGTTGATTCGATGGCACGATGGGATACCGCAATCTGGCGTTCATCGTCACGTTCATTCATCGATAAACGGAATCGCTCGACGAGTCAAGTTACGTGTTACGAAAGCTGCCGCGCGCAAATTTAAGCGTCACGCCGGAGCAGCGCGCGGCGTTCCGTTGCGCGAACTCGAATCCCGCTCGGACGCAGATTTCATCTTCGCAATGTTCAGTCCTTCCCCCCCCCCCTCTCTCTCTCYCTCYCYCTCTCTCTCTCTCTCTCTGTTCTTCTCTCTCTTTTTTCGCGCGCTTCAGCTCACGCGCCACGCATTATCACGTCTCGCTGGCCGCCGGGTTCGTTAACGAAGCACGCACCATGCGGACGTACGTAGCGCGCAACAGCGTGATTCACTCTGTCGTCCGAGCGCGCTCTCCGACGATTTTCATGGTCGGAGCGGTCCATCCGACGCAGCATCGGAATGAATTACGAGTGAAACGTCGGCGTGAGGAGGCCCGGGATATTTCCCTCTCGATTTCCGTTCCGCGCGATACATTTTTCGCCCCTTGTTGCCGTTGTTTCGTTCCCGCTCCGCTTAATTGCATCCACCGGGCGATCCTTCAGATATCTCTCCCTCTCTCTCTCTCTCTCTCTCTTTCTCGCCATCTCCGAGCAGAAACCATCCTCTCACGGATGGCTCGTTGATAAACAGCCAAGATGAAAAAGCACATTTCCAAGATAACGTTGATCAACGCTCGTCCGATCTCACTTGGATCGATATTTCACGACGAATCGCGAGAAGGCGAGAGATCCTCGATTGCGAATCGCCGAGCCAGCGGGCTGTTCCTCCTAGGCGATCCTCTTTACGATCGTCATCGCAGCATCAAATAATTCCAACAACGGCCGGAATAGGAGGCCGCGAGGGAGAACAGTGAAGCGGCGACCGGCCGAATTGCGTCCGAAACGCCGTGGGCCATTCGGACGATTACTCGTCAAATCCTCTCGTCGAATTGGCCGTCGCTTCGTTTGTCGGCAAACCGATCGATCGATCGATCTCGACGTTTTACCTGTCTCTCTCCTCTGCCTCTGCTCTGCCCTTTCTCTCTCGCTCGTCCGGAGAGCCGCCAGGCAGGAAACGCGATCGGGAGACGGACGCATCGGCGTGTTACGTTCGAACGGGAATAATGGCTCTCGCTTTCGAGGCGCCGGAAAAGCTCGCAGCGACGAGCTGACCGCGTAACCGATGCTCCGCATTCTCGGATTTTCCAGGATTTTCCGCGAGCCTCGCGAGTTGACCTCGCGATCGGCGTTACTTCGTCCCCGGGGACAAAATTAAGCGCGGGATCTCTCGATCGACGGATTTTTCACGCGTCGTTAACGACGCGCCTTCGACGATCGAGTCGATCGAGTTCAGAACACACCGAATGCCGAATTCATCGGATCTGCTGGGGATCCAACGTTGGAATTAGGGAGACGGATCTTCCGGGGGGCGCTTATCGCGCGCGGTCGTCGCCCTGATGAGCTTCGCGGCCGTAAATTTGCGACTGTAATTTGCGGCGATGGGATGGCTGGTCATCGGCGAGTACTTATCTGCAAATTCATCCGCGCCGATGGCCGCTTACATAGCCGTTGTCGATGGAGCGAACGGATTGTATGCGCTGTGTGCATACAATGAGCATGCATCTTTGTGTACCCGTGACCCCCGTGAGGACCCACAGGTGAACACTCGAGCGCTCATCACGTTTGATCACGTCTCATAATGAAGAGATATCCGCGCCACTTCGGTGAACGCGATCGCAACTGACCGACTTTGCCTGCTCGGCGATCCCCCCGAAAGTCAGCAGACTAATGATCATACGATGAGCGCGTGTAACGCGAGCTTATCGACGTAGTCTCATCCGATTCTCTCGCCTGTCATCCGAGAAACAAGAAAACTCGAAGGAGTAGTCCTCAAACGCGAATCTCTCGAATCTCTGCTCTGGACGCGATCGATACTACTAGCTAATCGAACTAGAAATATTCGATCGTTATTTCCTCGATATTTACATAAAGATTATTCTTCTTTTCCCGTTTTAAGGGATTCGCGCGATTATCACATCGAGTCTTTTACGAAAGAATATCTCGCAATCGCCCGCTCGCTCGGGATCCGAATCCGAGTGAATCGGCGCGCTTCTGTACTTGATTTACGACTTTGCTACGCGCCCCCTCACGCACCTCTGGCATCACCATCCGATCGATGCGTATAAAAAGGTAGAGACACTTTTCCTCGGAGCTCAGGTCTCTTCCTCTTCCGGGTCTCGCTGTCGAGAATCGAAAAGGGGTCCATGATCTCGCACGAGCGCCAAGTGGCGAGTCATCGTTTCGGTCGGCTGAAAGGGAAAGCGAGGAGGGCAACCCTGACGAGAAGCGCGGGGGTCGTTGGGGTAGCGAGTGGTTACCCTATTGTGCGCTAATGTGCACGTGTTAGGAAAAGGATCTCGCAGAGCGACACAGAGCGCTATACAGAGATGCCGGAAGCTGCCACGGTGAAGCGGCAAATCATGCGCCTCGCAAAGGGTTGGTCGTGCTAAATCCGCCGTTCCGGGGTTGTCGCGGATATATCGTCAGCGAGCGAGATGGGAATCGGCGATGTCGCGATTATTTTTCACACGCGGCGAAGCTCACGAGGAGATTCGGATTTCGCGAAATCAAGCGAGCGCTGCTTTACTCGCCTCTCAGGAGATTGGCTCATTAGAGATGAGCCGTGATTCCGCGAGGGAGGCGGCCCTTACGCGAGAGCCCTCTTTAACGACTTTGCCTATCGACGTGTCCAAACACCGAGACGGAGGTAATTTATTTATTTACGGATTGCACGGCTGCTCGATGGCGCCCTCCAAACCCCGAGAGCTAGTGTTTGCCGTTATCGTGCCCTCGCGATGACATCTTCGCTCGACCCTAATTCGAAGACCCGAATCGTCTGCCGCTATTGTGTACGCGCGCGCGCGCGCGCGCGCGTTGCCTCGCCGGCTCTTGGCGGGGGCTGCAATTATACACCACTCTAGTGTGTACCCCTTCATGTTTATTGCCGTCGTTACGACCGCGGTAAGTCAGGCCCATTGGCTAAATAATTCAGCATACGTGATACGGTGATATGTCACTGCGATATTTATGGGATTTAATCGAAAGGGCCTGGTGTCCTTGGCGCTGATAAGAGACTCGTTAATTTCAGAACGTGCTAGAACCAGAACGGTTTCCCACGTCATTTTCCATGACGCAAAGTGAGAAGGAAGATGGGAGATGAGATTTTTTCGATCCCGTCTCTTTTTAGAGATCACTTTGGAATCTTAATCGCACTCTTTGCACTCGATTCTCGATTGCCACGAGGCGCGAGAGATCAATAAGTTTTGGCAATCACGTCTCTTCGTTGCCTTCGTTCGCGGAAA
Organism: Eciton burchellii; assembly: GCA_020341155.1. Classification (NCBI taxonomy): domain Eukaryota; kingdom Metazoa; phylum Arthropoda; class Insecta; order Hymenoptera; family Formicidae; genus Eciton; species Eciton burchellii. The sequence continues at coordinate 295,257 of JAHMML010000106.1, read as the reverse complement.
TCCGCGAATCGTGCAAATCGCGAGGGTGCAAGTCGCGCTTGCACTCGCGAACTCGAGTCCGAGGTCAGGCCGAGTTCGCCCTTACGTGCACGTATCGCTAAAGCCGACTAAAATAGAGATGCAAGGTAATTTGTAATACGGGGTGTTTTACGATGCGGGCCGAGCGGCGAGCGGTCGGATTCATGAATTTTCATCAGACCTTTACCGCGTTTCGACCTTCGCCCGATCGTGGGACGCGACGGCCCCGGTACCCTGACATTACCTCCTTCGAGCGGACCGTCCTCCTCCTCGTGAAGTGTCACGTGTTCTCGTGCATCGTAAACACAAGACGCAAGTTACAAACGTGTTCGAGGTGGTCAGAAGACGCGTCGAGAGACCCTCCGCCGTGCCCGAGACGGGCATTCTCCTCGGGAACGTAATCTAATTTCTGCAGTAGTCTGCGTGGAATCTCCGTTTTCCCGAACAACGCGAGTTGTTGCGACGAGATAGACGTGACGCGAAGATCGAGAATCCCGCGGTGATGCTTCGTCGTGAAGTGAGCGAGAGCAAAGATGAGCGAAAGCCGCGAGGCTTTCTTTTTCTGGAGGAATCGTTTAATCGGGATAAATCACGCCGGAGTATCCGTTGAAAAATGAGATTTCATCGGAGGAGGAATCCGAGCACAAAGGGGGTCCCCCGAAGAGGGATTCGCCGCCCACGAATTTCACGGGGGATGACTCGTCGCCGCGATACGGGGAGTAATTCCGTTTCCCGGATCGGATCGGGAGATGGACGTTTTCGCACGATCCCATCAATTCCCGAAGCCGCCGGCAAATATTTAATCGGATCGACGATATATGCTGCGAGTGTTTGCTTACCTGTTACGTTTCGCCGACAGTGACAGGTGTTTTCCAGGTTGGTCGCTTTATATCGCCGCGCGACGCGAACGAGAAGCGTCTGAGCTCCCGGGGATTCTGACTTAGCCCTGCACGATCATGCGGGATCATTTTTCTCCCTCGAGCCGCGATCGAGTCGCGATAATTAAAATCCCAGCCTGTCGAATCGTCCCGGCTTATCGCGGGATGTAATTATCGCGCGCATCGATCCGGAAGATTCGCCCGTCTTGGGTCCGCTACCCCCCGTCGGCCGGGGGTGACAACCCTCCTCTAAGAATGGCTTCGAATGGATTCGCTTAAGAAGCGTTCTCATTAACGTTCGCTTATCTAAGCGCTTCGCGTCATCGCCAAGTTCCGCGCCGCGGAAGGTTCATCGAGGTCCATCGCATTAGGGCGCATGGCGAATCGACCTGGCCTGGCGTTATCGATTTGCGTCCTTTCCGTTCTGCATTGTACCGCTCGCGATACGCACGGCACGGAAAATGCCAAACGCGCTTTCATTAGTCAGACGTGTCGTCGATAACGCGCGGACGCGCTGCCCGCTTATTACATTCTTTCGTTTTCATGCGCAGCGGACTTTGACGGGCAGAGCGGTGCATCTCGTTAAAATGGCTTTCAGATAACCGAATGGAACGCAAACAGGAAGGAAGGACTATTAAACTAATGAGAAGAAACACTTGCACGCGACCGATCCGCGTAAACTCTGACCCGCGGCAGAGCGGAGGCAAGTCTTGCCATTCGTCGTCAGGCTTTTATCGTCACGCTGCAATTTGCTGAGTTAATCGTTACGATGGCGGATCGATAGAGGGGAAGCAAAGCAAAACGACGCGTTCCTTATTTCTCTTGACCTTTCGCTTAATCTTAATTATCTCGAGTGAATGCGTGTAATTATCCGAGCCATCGATCCTTCTTATATCGTTACGACTGACGTTATCGCATAATCGCGAAGCATTAAAAGAGAAAAGCGACGATGAAAGATGAAGAAACATCATCGCAGAAACATGGAACAGAAGAATACGCTCGTAAACTTTGACCCGTCCTCATTCGGCACGTTCGTGCATCACGAAGGAAAGATAACAGTGTCCTGCGCATCGAGCGCGCATCGCGCGGGATTCATTAGATTAATCGCGCGTGTTCACAATGACAAGTTGCATTCGCCGACGATCTCACGGGGGTGAGATTAATGGCGCGCTCGCGCGCGGTGACCGGTCAGAGGCCGGCGAGCGACGAGACAAGAAAGCGGCCGCGATCGAGGCGCGAGAGAGAAGGCCACTAAACGGCGGCACGTCGCGACGTTTACTTTTAATCAGCGAGTGGATCGCGCTGATTTCTCCTCTTTATTAAGGCTCGTAATTGACTCGTGTGCGTTGCGTACACATCGTTCGCGGGTACGAGCAAACGTTACGCACATTACAGAGAGAGAGAGAGAGAGAGAGAGAGAGAGAGAGGGAGAGAGAGAGAGAGAGAGAGAGGGAGAGAGAGGGGGGGGGRGGGGATACGCGCGGTCGCGCGAACAGCGAGCGAGAAGTCGCGCAGCTACTTCCGAGTGTTTGTCGAAGGTTCGTTTGAGCCGGCTGTTAATTAATTCCTCCAACGCTGCCGGCGGTTACACCGACAAGACGCATTAACGTCGCCCGACAGCACCGACAGGCTTCGGAGGAGCGTGCGAGCGGTCGTACTCGTTAGCGCTAATGGAATTAAACGAAATGCCGCGCGGCCCGCGATATCGCGTCGCCGCGTGCTAATTACATTGATGCGGCACAGGTGATTTAACCTAATTACGGAATTAATAACGGAGCCCGTGCTGCGCGGCTCCCCTGCGTTTTTGCCAGCGCCGGCTCTCAGCTCGGCTCGATCCCGCGAGAGGACGACCGCAATTGGCTGTACTTCGCGGCTGTAAATCCCCACGCTACGTGTCCCTCCCCCCYCCCCCYCCCCCCCCCCCGCGTGGGCGAAGCCCGCGTCATATTTACGACGCGTAATCCCCCGACGGGGGATGATGGCGGGGATGGACAAAAAATGGATAAATATCGATTAACGGCGGGGGATTGCTCGTACGAAGCGCGCGAAAGTATAAGAAGGGAAACGTAGAGGAAGGGAAACATGGATTTCTCATGACAAAGTCAATGACGATGTCTAATTAACGGATCGTCATCCCTCCCGACAGGATTGCTCGAGCAAGCACGTCGAGCGCTCCGGCCGAGCGGAGTTTTCCATTTCGCCGGAGAATTTTTACGTTTCCTCGGAGGAAGGAGGGGGAGATGCGAGAGATGGACTCCAGCATCTCGGGGGAGCGAAATCAAGTCTCCAGCGCGCGCGTGAGCGCGCGGTAAAATGATATTGCCGCGATCAATCTTGCGCTGCTAATAACCCCGGGAGCGAACGTTTGATGTCAAACCGAGTCGGCTTGTCAGCGCGGCGAGACGCGGGAAACCGGAGGAGGCTCCGGTATATAGAACGAACTGTCACGGGGTACGAGCAACGGGGGTTGGTCCCGCGCGCCCTTTATCCCTCGGCGCGATGGCAGGTCGAGGGATTCCAGACGACCCTTTCACCCCGCGCGTGTAACCCGCGCCACGTCGGGTCTTCCCCCTCGATTTGACACCGTGCTCAAAGTCATCGCCCTCCAGCGTCGTCCCGCTCGCCCCGGGCCGTCGTTCCATCACTGCCACCGCCGCCTCTCCGAGGGGTTGCTCGACCGAGGAAGATTCGCCCCCTCCTTCCGGCGAGCCGCCCCGATCCCGACCGATGCGGGGGATTGCGGGGGATCGCTAATACGCTCGTACATCGGCGTATTACCGCGTCTGTCTCTCGCGGGATCGGGATTATGACGGGAGCGAGCTTCTGACGTGTAGCGTCAGGCGATATCGGTTAAACCCGACGAAGCCATCCGAGATGGAGAAACGATACGGGAAAATGCGGGAGTAATCGCATTGCCGGCGACAGGACGGAAGCAGTTTACTCCCACGAAGGATATTATCTCTGGTATTCGCAGGGATAATTCTCAAGTCTCTCGCGCTCGGGCTGTTCGATCGTTGGAGCGATCGAGTCGTCCGAAGCTACGATAGTCTGAATTTAGAGAGCGAGGTTAACGGTGCAACGGTTCGATCAGCGATTCCGTGGCGCCCGAGCATACGTGCAACTCGCTTCCTCTCTCGGGCAGCCCCCCGGCAGTCCTACGATTCCCTTGGGAATTTTTTATCCGACCGCGCTGCGCCTGTTATCAGCGTAGCTCGCTCGCAAGCGGAGTTCCACGGCGGCGACACTCGCGCCTGCAGCGTCTTGTTACTCTAGCGGGTAGGCGCTCGCGATATTTCCTGGTTCCCGCGGGAACGCCAGCGAGTCCGGAGTCATGTCGGAGGTACATTTGTTACCGCGTACACGTGCACACCCGTATCCAACGCGCCAACCGTCTCGCCGATTTCGGCTTGCTCCGCGAGTCAAATGGATCTCACGTGGCCGCCTCCCGTCCACCACGCGACCGATCTTTCCACCACGTGTCTGACTCGCGAATAAATATTCCCTCGCGCGCGTGAATCCAGCGACAGCGACTCCTCCACGGGCGACGACAGTAAGACAAACGATCCCGCGGCGGATCCCCGCTGAAATATCGGTGAATCGTCCGCGTGTCCCGGCGCCGAGTTATCCGAACGGTCCTTCGTATCTCGCGATAATCGAGAGGTGAGATGCCTGGCGCGGCCTGTAATGGCATGCGTAACGATGTATCGGGAAAGCTCCAAGAAACGAAGAATATTGTGTATCGTGTATTGTGCGCTCACGCGTGCGAAGCACGTTGCGTGTTTGCGGTAGGAAATATTTAACTAGAGACCGATCAAAGTTTGAAACGACGTTGCCTTCGTACATTTCGAGATCCGTGAAAGATTGACGCGCGATCGTCAAGTTCGGCGTCCATCGCTCGTGGAGGTTCGGTGCGTGCAGGTCGGTGTTGCCGAAGGGCCCTCGAAAGTTCCAGCTATCAGATATCAATTTTTGAGAGACCGTCCAGCAGTGGCTGTCGCCGTCGAAGCTCCGCTTCGAGTGAAATATTTGTGTGTTGACAAAAGTTGAAAGTAAAATTTCGCCGAGCTGCAGCCGAGGAGAGTTGGACAGCGGCGAGTTTGATGGAGCGAAGTTGAGATTTTCCGAGCACCGCTGGGCGGTATCGCGGAAAATTGATTTCGATAGTTGCTTTATAAAGTCATCCATCATCGCCGCGGACTTTTCGCGTGCCTCTCCGCGAACCTAGACGTTAAACGATCGCAGTGGTACTCCAAGTGCCACAGTTCTTCCGAGATAACGTTCACACGCTCGCTCGTCAATCCGCAAACGGAGAGATCCGTTGAGAAAGAGAGATATCCCACCGGATCAGATCGTTGCTCGACAATCTTGTCGGATCCTGTTAGATCCTCAACGATGCAACGATCATTCGTGTCACTCGCGTTAGATCGCGCGATCAATCCCTGACCGTTTGTTGCGCCGCGTCAAGCATAACGTCGTCGTCGTCGTGCGAGGCGCATCTCCGCGAATTATCTCGATCGGGATCGCGACGAGCGTCGAGACGCCTCTGCAGACGAGGAACTCGTGCCTCGTACGTTTCGCGACACATAGCAGACACATAGTCAGACGGTCCGTTCTATTTATAACGGAGGGACTTTGCCGAGACCGCGGCAGATACGACAAGAAGGCGAAATAAAAGAACCGGGATACCTATTCCTCAGCATTAAGCCCGATCCGTCCCGTTCGTTCTGCGAAGACGCGCTTCTCGGAGCGCTCTCCAAAAGTCCGTGTTTAGTCGTCGTCGTATCGCGACTTCATCGAAGATCCTTTCGCGTTACTACTCGCGATTCCCGCAATCGATATCATATTCTATCCCGAAGCAGGCGTTATTTAAGGGTCAGTAATTTACCAGCGAAACGTGCACCTTGATTAATCAACCTCTCACCTCTCACCAAGAGCGAAATTCTCGAAAATCATTTCCGAAGTCTCTTTCTCTCTCTTTCTCCGAGAAAGCATCGATCCCGCATCGGGCTAGAAACTCCGAGAGCAAAGATCTCGATCACACGTGCGTCTCACGCCTGTTTATTACTCGCACGATGATAGGTAAAAGTCGATCCCTCGCGCCGTCGTGAGTCGGCCTTTACCGGCCACCGCCATACCGTGGCAATTGCGGCGCCAAGTGACGGACCCCCGACGTCGCTCGGCGTCGGTGCCGGCGTCGCTGGCGCTAACCCAAATCGTATACCTTGCTCTCCTCCGTGTCCCTCATCTCCGCTCGATCTCCGTCTCTCTCTCTCTCTCTTTCTCCCATCTCCTCTCCGTCTGTCGGCTTCTCTGCCGTCACCGCGCCGTGTTCTACGCGGCCGCTCTCGAGCCTCCTTCTGCCTGGTGTATCTTCGTCCAGACGAATTATAGACCGCTCGCCGGGGATACGTCAAGTCGCCGCCAGTCGGACTTATTTCTCGTCGTCGCCACACGCCGATCGTTCGATCGGTCGGCCTCTCGATGAGCCGAGGTGGACGAACCCCGACCCCGTGATCGCTGACCGCGCCAACGACCCTTGAGATAATCTACTCGACTCTGACCCGAAACTTTTACACGCCACCGAACGCGGCGTGTCACGTTTAGCGTTAGTCTATAAATTCGCGCACTGTCTCCGGCGAGTCTATATATTTCTGCTCGTAGACTCGAGACATCGTGCCGTCCCTGTATCGTCCGACGTCCGACTCGTGCTCCAGCCGCGAAACATTCGTGCAATTAAGCGCGCGAGTCTGAAATCCGGAGCTCGAATCGCTTGGAAAATTCTCGCATTATGCATTCGTAAATCCGCGCGATAAAGGCGCGGGGAGGAGGGGGGGGGGGCGGCGGCCCGCTAATTAAATCGCCGACCTATTTACCTCGCGCGCGATTTATGTAGGCTGTAGGCGAAAATTTCGGGCTGAACATTTTCGCGGGATGATCGAGCGGCCGAATTCCGGGTCGAAATTCCGCGAGTCCGCGATAAATAAAACCGGCGAGCGGCGAGCCGGCCGCTCGTTTGGGATATGGATTGAATGAGAGCGCGGCGCGGCAGAAAGCGCGTACCTCATGATTTTTCGGTCCCCGCTACCGTCGTTTACCAAACAATTCCCAATTGCCTTGTCAAAAAGTTCCGGCCAGAAATGGCCGCTGATTTATAGGCCGCGAATTTATCGTCCGCCTACCCTAGTGAAAACCGGGGAAAAAAATAAAAGCGGGAAAACGGGAGGTGGCGGGGCGGGGGAGAGGAAAAAAACGGAAAGAGAGGAGTCATCGAGGCAAATGGCGGGTCGAGTAATGGAGGAACGCGCGCGTATGCGAGCCACTCGAGTTTCGCGAGTTCAGAGAGAATTCTCATTAATGAGGAATGCATGCTTGATACGTGATCGAACAGAGTCCTTTGGCGGTCACCCGTTGACCCAGCGGTGAGCCAGCTTTCAGCTTTCCAGGGCGATGAGAAGGAAGAGCCAGCGTCAGCAATCGCCGTGCTTTTTAATTCAGATCGTTAATTCGTATCGATGATAATTCTCGTTTAATTTCCTTCGAAACGACTCTCCCCCGACATGGAAGCCGTTCCATGTTTGCTTAGGGTTACCGATGCGTCACCGGAAAGAGAGAGAGAGAGGCTGTGTCAGGCCGCTGCCGGATCGCTTCGTTTTCGAGAGTATTTTAAACCCCGACCGGGGTCATTAATACACATCCGCTCGGGGTACACACGACCGAGCGCTGGGGGTGAGATCGACCGCTGCAGGGCGCGCGCGAAGCCGCATCCGCGAATGAATTATCGGCGTACGCCCGGCGTACGAAATCGCCGCGAGACTCGTTCGTCCGGCCTGCGCTCGCGCGCACGTCACTTCCGCACACAGATGCATCGATGAATACGTAAAAGCGACAGGCGTGGACGCGATAAAATTCCGCGTTTCCCGCCTGACGGCGAGAACATCGCCGACAAAGACGAAGATGAGGGTCCGGAGTCCTTCGATTTGAATCACCTTGAAACGTCAACAGGTTGCAATCGGATTTCCATTTGTAACGGCGGATCGTAACATCGAGACGAACATTGAAAAAATTGGGCTCCTACAGGTAGAAATTGTTGTCACTTGGTATGCGAGAATGCGCACATTGCAATTATTACAAGTGTATGAATTATTTATTTTAAATGATGTAAAGGGAGGATAATTATTCTTAAGATAAGTAATTAATATAAATATATAGAATGATTGGAGGAATGGAATTAAAATAAAAGGAATAATTTTTTGAATGGAAAAAAAATAAAAATTATAATTCAATCTATATATATATATATATATATATATATATATATATATATATATATATAGAAATTATAGGAAATGTTATAAAAAATGTAGGGCAGATAGGCCTAATTTAATTACGAGTCTTAAAATTATAAGTATATTTATTGTGGATAAATAAAAATTTGTTGTGTAAGTTAATATTAAAGGGATTAATAAGAGGAAGGAAGCAATAGTTTGAATAAAAAAGTAAAGAAAGATTACTTTTTTATTTTTTATGAATAATATTATATAACATAAAAAGATAAAATTATTAACTTTTATAATGAATCATAAAGTTGGAATGTCATTCTATAAACAGTGATATTAATGAAGAAAATATTAATAAAATTATAATTAGATTAAAATAGAATATTTTATAGTTATAGTTTTATAGATTAAAATTTATTACGCCTATTTAAAAGGTTATAGGTAAATTTTAATGGAAAAATTAATTAAGTAATACGCAAAATTCGAGTTTGAATTTTCTCGCGGATGCACCTTTGTCCAAAATCACTAATCCTCGTTAACTAATTGTCTCCTCAATTCGAAAGTGTGTCTCGGTTATCTTATTGCTTCTAGAAAAACACGTTCTTTCTCTCTAGCATTGCACGTTTCATAAATTAACGCGCGGAAAGATATTCTTGATCGACACGCATCGCGATCCGAATCGCGAATGGTCGGCGAGTAAGTCGGCGCTGCGAGTAATTACGAACTTAATTCGGTTGATTCTGCTAAAACACGGATCAGCGCGATACGACGTCGGCAACATTATTTCCGGCGCGCGCATTTGCGTTTCAACTGGCAAATGAAAGGCCGAAACTGTTGCCGTTAGTTAATTTTCCTGAAACGCGACGGGATTCAAAGTCAAACTTTCTCGATTGCCCGCAGCGGTTGACGTTAATCCCGCTCGTCCTCATCGCGAATGAAATTTCCACGCCGAGAGCACATCGAGAACGATTTCACGTGGAGCAACTTGATACGTCTGCCTCCGGTATGCCTTCATCGAGAAAAGGACCAACGATTGTAACATCGATCGGAGAACGGCACTCTGCGCTCGTCTGATCAACTCGACGTTAATATCTAATCCGCCAGCCAAATTGATTGGCTCTCGCTCGTTTCACTCGTGCATACGCGCGATTAAATTTAATATAAATATTTATACTGTAATTAATGGCGAGGAACGGTATAAAGGGATTACGTTAATAGCTGCAAATGGCAAGCTTGAGCCGCAAAATATGCCACGCGCTTCGATATTATTTCATATTGCATCGCGTGTTACATTCTGCTATTATTTTAATTACTGCTCCCGCTCGCCGGGTTAATTATCTCAACCGTCCATATTTCTCGCGCAGCTCTCGCCGTGATGCGATGTAAAGGCGATCAGCGTGGACGCTTCGTCCACTCGAAGCTGATTCGAATTACGAGGACGAGAGTCCGCGATGGCCGGTTCGACTTCACTTTCTTGCCGGACTCGTGCGTTTCTTGTGGCTCACCTTAAGCGCATCCAAACGTGCGCCGGAGACATACGAATGCGACAATCATGCAAATCCGACGTTGCGGTCCGCGTCATCGGGGCCGAGGCCAGAAAATCCGCCAAAGAAAGTGAAGACGTCGCGACGATGGCGACGATGGCTGCCGGAAACGGCCGCGAGAACGACGCTCGCGCGGCGCCGGCGGACACGCCGACCCGCTCGGAACGGACAATCTCGAGGGTGCGGATAATTTATGCGCGCAATTACGCGGCGGCGGGGGCCTGTAAATTAATTGGGAAGATGGTAGTAAAAGTTAATTTGGTAGCTAGCCAGGCCTCCGCCAGTCGTTTGGCTCAGGTGGCTCCGGCGAGGGGCAAAACTCGCGCGAGCGCGCGCGAGGAAGGCAAGAACCCGAATCCGGCAGAAGTGGAGGCTCCTTCCCACGCGCGCGATCCCTCCTCCCGGGGGGGAGGGGGAGGGGGAGGGGTGAGAACCGTGAAACAGCGCTGGTACTGGCTGGTACTCGATCTCGATTTCGACGAATTATCAGTCTTGATTAATATCAGACGGCTGGACGGACGTTGACGGACACGCTTCTTGCTCCTTTTTGGCGGAGTGCGGCGGACAGCGCTTTTTACGGAGCGCTAATTTACCGGGCGTCAATCGGATAAAGGATCCGCCAGCTCTCATCCGATCCGTGAGTCTCCGCTGAGGCGCTACATCCATCTTTCCGCCGAGGCATCCCCGAGATTCGCGAGTCAGCGAGCGGGGGATGGCGGCTGGTCGGCAGAGGAGAGGGATGATACATCGAGAGTGCTCCAGCTTCGTCCTGCATGATTCTTTCCGAGAGGATCGAGCGTGCCGCGACGAGACTCCGCGAGCCTTTCCTCGAGTCAATCGGGAATCCCTTTCGAGTAGGATGGACGCAAAGTGTCCCAGTCACCGCTGACGGATTCTCAAAGGGCTGTCAGCGCGACGTCGCGCGACGATCGAGACTACACGAGCAGCGCAAGAAGATCGCAAGAAGAGGTAATGGATGCTGGTTGAACTAATTTACGGCGATGCGCGCCGGTCGACTTAATTACTTTAATTTCCGGACAGCGGGGCGAATATTTTGCGCTGGAAGTCCTTTGTAATTCGAACTCTTAACTAGAATAGAAATTAATGCGACGAAAGGGGATGAGGGTGCTCGACCACCGCCTGGAGATCCCCGGGCTCTTGCGGAAGATGGGCGCGAGACACGCAAAGAAAGAATAGGGGAATTAAATTGCTATCATCTAGCGAGACTTGTTGCGAATGCAAGATTGTCCCGACAATCGGAGAGGAGAGGATCACCGAGTAAAATATCAAGAATATTAAACGGACGCGACATTCAGACGGAAAAATGCATTCTGCTCTCTCTCTCTCTTTCTCTCCCTCTCTCTCGAGGATGTATATGAGGGAACATTATCATAGAATATTATTACATCATGCGAAAAAGAAGGTAACGAAATGTCTCTCGACGCGGGAGATGGAGAGTTTCCTTTGGAATAACTTTCTCAAAGCTCTCTCTAATAAAATTAAATAACCGTCAGGGCTCTCAGCTGTCTCCCGCAATTGGCGCAATGCCGCGCTTCGATTCGATGAATGAGCAAACACGCGTAATTCCAAGCAACGACGCACTATATGTCATAGTTATCTCCGCTACGTGTCGCGAGAAGCTCTATTTTACGGATCGTCATTAACGTCGAGCGCAACCCTCGCAACCGCGAAAGAAAGTCAGCGCGGAGGTACCGTGAAACGCACGGCGCCGTGAATCGAGAACGAATGTGGAAACTTGGGCAAGCCGGGGATTCCCCGGGAAGATCGCGAGGATCGCGCGGCAAAATGACGGGGAAGCGCGGAGAAATTTACGGCGGCCGGACCGGCTTCGCGGAAAACGCCGTGTCCGGAGAGCCGCGAAATCGTCGGAATAACGTCGCGGTCCCGCCTCCCCCTCCACCCCTGGAATTCTCGCGGATCCGATAGCCGTCGCTCGTAAAGAAGAAGCGGCAAAGCGGGAATTGCCGCCGCTATTGCCGCCCGTTCGTTCTCGTTCCGATTTCGCCACTTATAAATCGCGCCGCAAACTCGCCGCGGATTTCAACGGGATCGTCGTCAGCTTTTATCCAACTACTCGCCGCTGATGGCCTCTCGCTCGGAAAGTTCCCTCGCGAAGGTACACTTAATGCGGACCTAACGAAGAAGAACGCAGCGACTCACGTAATTTCGTGATAAACGAATAATCTCGAATGTAACTCAGTTGAGCGGCACGCGGCGATGAAATACGTGCACGTGTTCGCGATAGGGATTCTCGTAGGATTTTTAGCGTTCCGCGAAAATCGACGTTACCGCTCAAGCGTCCGAAAAATCCAAAATGTCGGATACTAGTTGAAATCCCACGCAGGCCATTTCCATGTCGCACGTCCGATATTCGCGTCCGTCGACGTGCCTCGCCGCTCTCATCGGTCTTTGGCGGAGATGAGGGTGGCGGCGCGAGGTCAGAGAGCGCGAACTTTCCCCATACGTTTTCGGTTCGCGAGCGGAATGAGAGGGCGCGGTGCGTTTTGATAGTTTCGAAAGCGCGTCGAGTTCCGCGTGAGCGGACAACCGCGCGCGAGTCTCGCGAGGAGATCACTTCGCAGAGACAACGCTCGCATTTGTGCAAATAGAAATGTTTACTCGCACAAGCTCAGCCGCCCAATCGTACGTGTGAAATAACACGCACACGCGTCTCGCGTCTCGTGTCACGGAGCTTTCGCGGGGATAATTTTATCCTCGTCGGCATGCTGGTCTCGCGATCCGCGACTCGAAAACGCTCGCGAGACCGTTTAACGCGTAAACGTCCGCGTTTATGTCCGACGTAAAAGTCGCAAGTTTTCTCCGGCATTGGGCAAGATGGCGAGAACCAATACGAGGCAGCGAATTAAACGCGGACTGCGAAATCACGCGACGCTCTCAAGTTTGCGCGCAAATGGCAAAGCAGATTTGCATTCGTGCCAGACGCGATTCGGCTCCCGGCTTCCGCGTTCGCGATGGAAGACGATTCCCATCGAAGGGTTCCCTTCTCGCGAAGTATCTTCCTAATTTTCGCGTTTCGCGGCCTCGCTTCCTGCCTCTCGGCAGATGAGAACAGGCCTTGACGTGCCTGCAGCCGCGCAAATGGCCGGTCTTGTCGCTGCGGCCGCGAAGCAAAACTCTTTTCCGCTGAACGCGCGGAACAGCAGAACGGCCATGCTCGCGCGCCGAATCGCGTTTATGCCGTATTCCGCGCGGATGTACGGCTTGGCGCATCTGTGCCTGAAATTTACGCGTCACCCACCCTCCCGACCCTCCGGTATCAAGGCACGTTCAAACTTGTCCAACTTCCGTCGTGCGTCTCGCGGTGCTAAAGTTCCGCGTCCGCGAGCGCCGAGCCGCGTCGCGCCGTTTTGACCGCGCGCGCATTTGGCGCCGACCCCATCGCCCCGGGTCGTGGCCGGGGATGCGGCTGAACGCGCGTAAACTTGACGATTCAGGACAGCAAGACTGCACGCGCGCGCGCGCGTGCTCAACTAGCGAGACACGCGAGTCTCGACTCGCCGTTATTAATCCGCGTGAACCGTGGCTGAAACGACGGCAAATACTCCGTAAAAGAGGCTTACTCGCTTACCGAGTAACGACCTCGTCCAGGATAACAATCGGGGTCACGGATGATTGCTGCAGCATTGCTTCAAGCGGATCCCTTCCTCTAGCTGCGTTCTCCCTTTTCTTCCCGTTTCGCGTCTCTCTTCTGTCCCGGAACAGTCAGCGGGGACATTCTACGGGCGTCTTGCTGGGTATTTGTCGATCTCGCACTTGATCGATCTCTCGTCGACGCGATCGCTTGGTAAAAGGCACGCCGTTCGGTGCAAGTGCAACTCGGCGCGAGAGAGAATCTCCGCGCGCCGGCCGGGGCTCTCCTCCCCCCCCCTCCTGATCCCCCCTGCCCCACCCTCCTGATCCCGCTGATCCTGCTGCTCCTCGGCGGCCGCCTTCTTCGCGTTCTCTTCTCTGCCCTTATTTTCGCGCAGATTCAATTAGACGGACTTGGACGGCCTTTATCGGCGCTTATTCCACGTTATAATAGGTCAGTCTAATGTAACGTAATTTTATTACCGCTGTACACACACGTACCGCCATCCACCGCCCATTATCCCGGCGCTCCATCTCTTCCTCACGCTCTTTCTCTCTCTCAATTAGGGCAGCTGCCAATTTGATCTCTTGGACAGAGCTCCGCCGCGTCCGAGCCTTCTTATCGAAAATTACTAATATCCGGTTACGTACAAGATAGGGATTACCCGTCGGTCGACCAATCAATTTGCCGCGGCCCAGCTCTCTCTTTTTATTCAGATTGGAACGGCCGCTGTGCGAGATTCGTTCGTGTCGGCGATTTCGTGCGCGGCACGCAACAGCCGATCCACCCTGAAAACGCGACACGGCCTGACCCGCTTTTTCATCGTTCCGGCCTTCCTCAGCCCCTGCCGGGTCTTCGATCGCGCGAGTGTCGAGTGTCCTTCGCTCTTGATGACCTCCTTGCGAGGATGAAGACGAGAGAGAATTAAGTGCGCGCCGACGATTTAAGTCAAGCGAAGGAACAACGTTTCCAACCGCTTCGCCACGATTTATTACCCTCGCGAATGGATTCATTGATCCCTCCCAAAGTCTCACCCCGAATCGCGCGCTCTCTCTCTCTCTCTCTCTGGTTCGGGGACGGGGATGAAAAAGGGTCGTCGTCGCCGTCCTCGAGGAGTTTCTTGCAAAGGTGAATTAAGTCTGTAATGAAGTACGTAGCGAGAAAGAAGCTTGGCTGCTCTCTTCGGTAACACTCCCTTATCCCGAGGACAGGCGACTCCGCGCGAGGGAAAATGGCCGAAAGTTTGCAATCGAGCGCGATTGCACGGCGCGCAAAGGGGAAGAGCGACAAGAAGAAGAAGAAGAAGAAGAAGAAGAAGACGAAGAAGAAGGAGAAGGCGGGGAAGGGGAGTTTGCGCGCAGGTGGAAGTATTTTTTAAGAGACACTTTACGCGCGATTGATCCGCGCGACCGCCTGCGTTCTCGCGGCCGGGAATGATCTCCCCCCCCCCCGCCGCCGCCGCCGCCGCCGCCTCTTGCCCCTTTGCCCTCTATCCCCGTGCTTAAACTTTATTCTCTAGGCATCTCGCGCATCTCGTTGGATCGGATCGGAATCGCGGATGTATGCGCGTTGCTCGCCACGCGATCGCATTATTCGCAAGTACGAGTCGCCGCGAATAGATAATCTCCCATTCGAGAGGCCTCCCCTTCTCGAAGGGCGGGGAAGAGCCGACAACAGGAGCGAATTCGCGCAAACACTAACGCGCCCAGAGATGCAGCGGCGCGGATAAATTCAACGGCAGCTGTGCGTTAAATCGAATCGAATTCCGTGATATCATCCGGATTTTCGCGTCGATATTAAATCGCGGAGCGGCGCTTGCCGGAGAAATCGAGAAATCCTGCGTGCATGTGTGCGTGCGCTCCTTCCGCTCGAATGTGCCATCCGAGATACCGACGAAATTATCGAATGGCACGCGTTATATGGACGAGGGCTCTTGCGAATCTCCAGCTGGCTGGGACAGCCCGTTCACGGGGCGCAGGGCGAAAGAGAGCGAGAGCGAGCGAGAGAGAGGGAGAGAGGGAGGGAGAAATGGGCGAGCAAAGAGGAGCCTTATAACTCTGTTTAAGTGTCCCGGCATTATTAGCGATAATTATTGTTGCGGCCGGCAGCGAGGGAAAACGAGAGCTACGAGTTCAACCGGCGGCGAGAGAGAGGAAGAGAGAGAGAGAGAGAGAGAGAGAGAGAGAGAGAGAGAGAGAGAGAGAGAGAGAGAGAGAGAGARAGGAAGGAAGGAAGGAAGGAAGGAACGCGTGGGGAGGGAGAAAGCAGGTGTTCGAGCCCTCTCAACCCTACGACCTATATACCTCGCCTCGCATCGTTGAACCTTGACGCTATTAGCCGGCGTTATGCGGCGGCGAACGCGATTTTCATTAAGCCGAGAGCCGAGAGCGCAATATCGCCCGTTCCTTCCGCCGTCCTAATCGATATTCTTTCCTCTCCTTTTCGTTTCTCGTTACGCGCGCGCCTCGCCTCGCCTCCCCTCGCCTCCCCGCTTACGGGGATCCCTTCCTACCTACCTACGCAGCGTGCACCCTCCGGGGAGGAAGAGCGGGGAGGGCGGCGGCGGCGGCGGCGGCGGCGGACCGGTGCGGGATTCCTCGCGAAGCGCGCCGCGAACTTTATGGCGTCGGCTCCCGGCTATCCCACCTGCACCGTCCCGGCCACTTTATCCCCGGGAATAAATCGGCATTACGGGAGACGCGTATCGGCACGCGGCACTGTCCCGTCGCACTGTCCCGCTGCACTCCGTAAATCATGACGCGAGGAGGGGGGAGGACGGGACGGGACGGGAAAAAGCCCGCGGAAGATTACGATCGGGCTTTGTGCGTGCATCTGGTGTTCGAGTCGCAAGTGCATTTTTATGTGGCACTCGCCGTGACCGGCGCACCTCCGCGCGGCTCCCCCCGTCTCCCCCCCCCCCCCCCCCTCTGGTGTTCGAGTCGCAAGTGCATTTTTATGTGGCACTCGCCGTGACCGGCGCACCTCCGCGCGGCTCCCCCCGTCTCCCCCCTCCCCCCCCCCTCGTTAACGTCGGCGATTCGCTTTCTTCCTTGTCCGTTTCTCCGGCGATCCATCTGAAAGAACGAGCGAAGCTTCGGGCGATCGTTCTCGCGCGATAACGATCAGACTCGAGCAGCTCAGAGCGCGTCTTATGAATCGCTCGCGATGCACTCGCGAGCAACGACAAGATTACCGAAAGGCCGTTTGCGTTTCCTGTCGGCGTGACCGGCGTGGCGCGATGCCCGTAACCCGCGATGAATTACGGGGCAGGTCGGTGAGCGTGCGAGCAGCGATTGCCAAATTTCCGGGCGTCGTTTAGAGCGCGATGCACCGCGGCGAGACGCGAATCACGTGGACGCAACTCCCCTCGCACCCATGAAGAAACTCCATCGAGAGGGATCGATATCGTTCGGGAGTGCGAGTAAACGCATCAGGATCGTCTCACCGACCTCGAGATCGGATTCGAATCGACACACGTTCGTTCAGAGGCTCACCAAAGTCACCAAGAGCACGAGAGAGATCGGAGAAGGAGAAGCAGAAATTCGTCGATCCGAACGAGACGGCCTTGTCGCTCCTCGCGGTTCAGCCTTGAGTAATTCGCGCGTAATTCGCCCGTCGTCGATCTCGGTTTCGGGGTCAGCCCGGGCGACCCTCCGGGGCCGCAATCTTCCGGCAACTCCACGAGTCGCGCGGCTTAAGTCGTTAGTCCGCCGGCAATTAATAACGCGGGAGCGCCGGGAGCGTCCGTGCGGCAATGCCGGAAGCGCAACGGCGCGGTGCAATAATCACGCTCGCCCGTAATTCACTATGACTAACGGCCGACGAAATCGCAATTGCTAAATCTCTCGCGGATCCCTGAGAATACACGGCCGCGGAGGAGATGCGGGTCAATCACGCGCTCGGCAATTTTATTCGCGTCCTCTGCGCGCGGGAGCGCGCAGGCGGATTTTCAGGCGATAAGCGGGCGAACGACCGGTAATTTCGTCATCGCCCCCGTAATATTACCGTGTTCTCGTTACCGTAATCTCGTAAATCGTGGCCGTCGGTGTGTTGCCGGCGAGCACCGGAGAGCTGGCGGGAGAGGGAGGTAACGAGAGAACGTGCGCGAGCGAGCGAGAGAGAGAGAGAGAGAGAGAGAGAGAGAGAAGGGGAGAAAGCCGTAATGCCGTCGTGGTACGGCGGCCTCCTCCAGGATCGGCGAAATTAAATTTTCATCCGACCGCTTCGGCCCCTTCCCCTTTTCGATTCCGCTCTTCCATTCCGAGTCCTCCACCCTCGCCGCCCTCCAGCCTCCCTTTATCTCCGCGTTCCTCCGTCTTTTTCGTCTTTTCTCTCATGGCGCGGCGCCTCCTCCCTCCCCCTACTCGATAACCCGACTTCCCTCCCGGCCTGTCGGGGGCGCGTTTTCATTCCGCAATTACGGGCCCGCATTATTCGCGCCGCGTCTACACCGTCGCCACCGATAGGCCGGGATGAAGCGATAAATAATGTATCGCGCGCGAGATAGAATTCCTAAATACGCGCGTCGCTCGCCCGGAATCGGGGTCTCTCATCCGAGACCCGAGACTCTCGTTTTTCGCGCGACGGAAATCCCGCCCCGGGCGCGGCGCGGGGCGCGGGGCCCGGAACGGAAATCCCGCCGTGAAATTTGCCGCGCCGTGTACAATCGGTATCGCGCGTTCGGAATCTCCATCATTAAGTTCCTCCTAATTTGCCGCGTCCCTCGGAGGCGCTCCCCCCCTCGACCCCTCGACCCCTAGGGGGACGAGGCCTTTATCAGCGTTCCTGAGCGAGCAAACTTACGAGCGAGTCCCGCCGCGGGATATCTGTCGCGCGATCTCATTTGGCGAAATTATGGCTGAATTATTAAGCCGATAGCGATACATCATACCCGATAAATCGGGCGGGACGGCAGGAAAGATGGGACGATTAACGGTCCACGGTTGTCTCCGCGCCGCACAGAAAGCGCCCGAGAACCGCGCGATAAATGAAGCCATCGCGCGTTCGGTCCAGCTTCGATCTCGCCTCGTTCCCACGAGCTCCCTTCCGAGTCACCTTCCGAACTTGTCCGATGATGGATAATCCGCGGTCCCGCGGTCCTGCGGAGCGTGCGGGAATCTTTGCCGCGCAAACTCTCGGCAATCTGGATCCTCGTTGTCGGCTTCGCTTTGTCATTTCTCTCGCCGTCGTAATAGAGCCGTCGTAATCGTCCGCAGCTGCGGACGGTGCGAGGCTCCGCGACTCGCCGACTCGCCGGCTCCGAATAACGCGGATCCAAGTAATTTAAGTACACGCAGCCCTAATATATCGCGCGCGCGATCGTGCATCGTGCGCTGCGACGAATTGCGCGCGGCGCAAGCGGAACGGAAAGCATTCGCGATCCCCAGCTGTGCCGCGCGGAATTCGCGAATGTATTATAAACGGCAGGGGACACAAAGCGGAGGGTCGTGTAGGAGCGTTTGTTCAGCGTGGAGTTTCGCGAGGGCAGGGGCCATAAATCGTGCCGGGTAGCCCGGCACAAAGAGTACAGCTGATACAGCGAAGAGCGGCGTCGCGCGCGTCTCTCTAGAAATTAAATAAGATTACATTAAGCGGACGAACTCCGCGTCGGAACTCCGAGATACTGCAAATAATTGCGATACGCACCGACCACGTTTCACTCTGCTTCACTTTATCTCGCTCGCTCTCTGTCTCCCTGTATAATTATCATAGGGCTGCGTAATTTATTTGTTTGCCCGTTCTGCAGATTTGCCACCCGCGAGCGAGCGAGCGAGCGAATTTAGCCGGTTAACGTACGTAACGCCGTTACGCTCGTGCAGCCGCGCGCGAGCGTTGCGATACTCTTGCAAAACTCTTCCTCCAGGGAAGGGAGGGAGGGAGAGAGGGCCAAGTGCGCGCGCGCGCGAATAAAAATACCAAGACTGAAAACCCTACGCCGAATCCCGGCTCCGCTCGCGCCAGATCGGAGAGCGCAATCGGAGCGCGCGTATCTTCGAGCGCACTTCCGCCGTTCGCCGGAACAATATGCGCGCTCGCGCGCACTTGGGCGCGACCAGAACGGAGCCCCGTCGCCGACCTGCGAAGGAAATGCACTGCGCGCTCCACCTCCGCCTTTTTTCCCTCCCTCTAATTACATCGGCAATTATGAAAGCACCTTGTTATTATCAGCTCGCTCTCTGGCTCGTCGGCTCGAGTAACGAGCCGACAGACGGACGTTGCGCTATCGCGGGCGTTTCTTTTGTCGGTGCCGGCACGGTGAGCCGCCGCTCCGCCGCGCGATCGATCGCGATCGAGCTATCGCCCGAGAGCTATCGGAGAGCTCCGCTCCGACTTCCGATGACGCGGGGGTTAACAGGTTGCGGCTGGACGATATCTCGAGCTCGAGGCTCTTACGGTCGCCCTTGAGCGTTCGATCCCGTGTCTCCCCGAGGATTCGCGTCTTCCGCGAGATCGAACGCGAGAGGCTCGAAGGAAGAAGACGAGAGCGAGAAGCGCGAAGAACGTTGGAACGGAATAATGTGATGAAATTGGAGATTGAAGTAAATTAAAGACTGCAAGAGCGGATCGAAAGCGCTCAAATAAATGAGCGCACTTCCATGTTAATATCCTCGATCGTTCTTCGGGATCGCTCCGCTCTCGTTGCATCACCGATGCTTTTTTATCCGCGTCCCGATAATGCCAATCCAGATCGTGACATGTTCGATAAAAATCGACAGCGCGTTTTCGTGAATGTCATAAATAATTTGCGGACGTCCGTCCGCCCGCTCCGATACGTTTCCTTGCGATATATCGAGACTCTCGCGTCTCGCACGGGAATGACGATTTTCCGAGATTTATCACGAAGCCTCGAAAATTTTCCTTGTCTACCTCGTTTTGTGAATATACATGCACGCGCTTCGCTAAACTCGCTGTCGAGCGGTGGGATCAGCACTGCGACGATCGAATGAAAGAAAACTAAACGAAAGTCGATTTTTATGCATTGTTCCATCGAGATATTTGCGTGATAGTTATAATTTGGCGTGATAGTTAGCAGAATTTTTCTCTCCGTTTCAAATGGATATCAACATTATATTAATATTATATTTCATAATATTCATATTCAGAAATTATTTTTATCATCGTTTATATCATGAGAATGTTGGCATTCTAAAGAGTTATCTTTAGGGTTTTTGAATCAATTTAGGATATTGTCTAATATTTATGATTGCAATCATTCGATTCATAATTGCCTGCAGTAGATCTTTCAAGTCTTAGTGTTTCATTATACATTATACATTATGTGGATTCGCTTTGAATGATAACTTGCATGGTTTGTTATCTGAATAGCTATGTTATTTCTATCAACCATTTTAACATATTGTCCATCGCATTAAATATTACATGTATCGAATGCCCTGACATGGAGAACTCTTGCTACGATAATCGATATTACCATTCATGCACGCGCAAATCGTGAATCACTCTTACTTTTTATCGTGCGCGTGTATTGTACCACTTATTGAGCATCTTGCGTCATTGCCATTTTGATGAAGACTCGACCGATCGCGCCAATTATTTATCTAGAACAACCGACTTCGACCAGCAGATCGAAGCGCTTTAAACGGACAAAACAGCGCCGTCATCTTCGTTAACGAAGGATCGAAAGTCGCTGCTGACATCCCGTGCAATTTCGATGTCAACTAATCGCAAACTAACGTTTCTTCTCGATGCATCGCGACGTGTCATCCAGGCAAATACAACATTCACGTTTATTTGATATTCGCGGATTCAAGCGAGTGTTCTTTTCGGAGCAACTTCTCCGATATCCGTGCAGCTTGCAAACCGCGTCAATCTATCGAATTATCTCAGAATCGAGGAGATCATAACGTTAATAATAATTTACTCTTAAATAATACTCAAGTTCATATTTACCAAAAGTCACTAGCTCAAAAAGTTTCAAAGATTGTTACGCCACGATGCATTAAAATACACTTATATTGATATAAATATACACACGTGTCATTATACTTATTTTACTACGAATTGTAAAAATTTTATTTCATAAATTCATATCTATTCGACATTATGACAGACATTATGACATAATGAACTATTCTTTATTATAAAACCTACTATTCCACGTTAAGCTTTATTTTACTATGATTATCATATTAATCAATCGGAGCGCCTCGCATCCGCGATTCTCCGTGGCGGATGTGAATCGCTTCTTCGTGTCCCCTCGACAAGGTCGAGGCAAGAGCGATATCGCGGGACGGGACGGCGAGCGCACGACCCGAAATGAAAATGAAAAGTTCCGATGGCCGTTGAGCGTCGGCGTGCCGCAAGGGATGGCGGGGGTGACTCGCCCCCGGCGCGCCTGTAACTCGACGAGCTTATTTTCACGGACGGTACGTGCTCGGCACGAGTGGCTGAGCCGTTCCCGCAAACGCTTTCTAACGGTGCCATCTTGACCCCGGTCACGCATCGCGAGGGAAGCGAGGGAGCGTCGCCGAAAGATGGAATCTCGCGAGGCGAACGAACCTTTGCGCGGCAAGTCCGCCGCTTCTCTCGGCGGCTTCCAGCTGGCGAGATCGATTCAAGATCGATTCAAGAGAGAATCATCGTCGCCGCTCGCGGGAATTCGGTTGCTCTCGCGTCTTCGTCTTCGCGCCTGCATCTGTCCGCGTGGCCTTTCCGCGCGCGACAAAGAAATTTCCCACTTCGAGGGAATTCGTCGACCGACCGGCGCGCCCAACAGCGTCTCTCGATGACGCTGTCATGCTGTTTGAGGTAGCAAGGCGGAGACGCGTCGCGAAAGAGGAACAACGGAGCGCTACCGAACGATCTGCATATCCGCAGCTCCGAAACGCCGTCTCGCGCAAGAGCCGTTGTTAAGGTACGGTAACTTCCGGCAAGCTCCGTTATGCAAATCGGAGCGTGTTACATACGGCGGCACACGCGGGAACCGCTTCCTGCGACTAGGCGTAAGCGTGCAAATTCCGCGCTATTCTGCTCGCGATCTGACTCCTGCTTCCTCCTGCGTATCTTGCGAATTGATATCCCTTCCTTGTTCTCTCTCGTTCTCGTTCGCTCTTTTCTCCCTGTCCTCGGGATAAAAATTCTGGCGCATAAATTTTTATCGGCATAGACAACCTAAGGCAACCTGAAAGCATTGACAAATAATTTCCGTTGTTTACGCGAACGTCCATTATCCTAAATGCGCTCGCGATGTTTGTCTCTCCCCCGTAACTTATTTTTATTGTTCAATATAGTTCAGTGTTGCTTTATCGAATACAATGTCGCTCGCGGGTTGTACTCGATGGACAAATAGCTTTTCGTTTATAGAAAGCAAGTTCATAGAAACCGGGTTCAAGTAAGCGGGTAGAATTTTTCCGTTTGGAAAATGAGAAAGCAGCTCCGCGGCCGAGGAACGGCCGGAGCTCCGGATTCGTTGCGCGAGGCGAGCTTTATTTTTACGAGTCATGTTATCGTTCATGCGTGCGCGGAGTTTACGGTGCCGGGAATAAGATTTGCATTCTGCACGGAGCTGCACAGCGCTGCAACACGCCGATTGATATTCCCGTCTTGCGAATCCGACGTACCGCGAACTTGTTTATCATCGCGATCCGGAATCGTCATTCCGCGTAATACGAAAATATAATGACCTTAGTTCCTTCCGCGTCGTCGAGAATGATCGATATGGCTCGCGATCGTCCGGTCGCACCGCGAATGCAAAGGCGATCCCAAATTTGGATTCCGATCACGTCTATCTTGTCGGCACTTGTCGGTGCTCGTGCCATCTCCTGCCGATCGCGTCGTCTTCGAGGTCCCGCGAGGGTCATTCCGTCCACGGAAATGATCCACGAAGAATTTCGACAGGCTTGTAGTCGATGCGCGGGTCGTTGCGTCATTTTTAAAGCGGACACGGCGGAATCCCGCGACTTCCGGTCGACAGTGACACCGGCGTTTTCTTCGTTATCCACGGACAATTTCCCCTCGGAGCGTTGGAGAAACGAGTCGCCCGCGACGAGCTGTCAGAGGAAATTGCATTTGGCATCGCGGCACGTTTCCACCCATCTTGCTCTCGAAAGATTTCCTCGCGGACCCTTTCGCATTCCTGGCGGAGGTCGACCCGCCCTTCTGTCCTGTGGGATCATCACGGTCCTGCTATTTCGTAAACGAACCCCGCCAAAGTCCGAAGATTGCGCGGAGCGAATTCCGGGAGTCCGAGCTACAACCGAGAACCAACGCGCCGGCGTCTCCACGTCGACGTTACGTCATGAGGAGACGAGAGAATGATTCCCCAACGTTATCTCATTTTCGATAACGCAGCTAGAGATTTAATTCCGTCGAAGCGCCGAGTGATCCACGGACACTCAGGGTGCGATTCCGAGTTTCTTAAATCCCCCGCCCGGAAAGCCTCTCGTCCTAAACCCTGCTCCCCCTCCTCGCGCGGGGAGGGCCGGAAGATCCTGGTAATTTCCAGTAGCACTTCCCGTCCCGAATTTCGCGATACGAGCGACGTCAAAATATTGCGCGACATGCGAGCAGCCAGGCGGGACATGATCGGTCGAGCTGGAGAACAGCGAGACGTTCTCGTGCTTGCTTGGCGCAATTGCTCGTAGATATCCGCGGCTAAGTGCCTGGCCTGTCTCGGGGCGGAAGCTGCGACGGAAGTAATGCGTGCGGGAGCGAACGATTGCCCGGAAGTAGCGCGGCGAACTCCGCCTTGCTGCTTCGGCGATACATGCTTGTTTCGGTGGACAGTTATTATTCTGGGCGAGGTATTCCCCGCCTCTCTCTCTCTCTCTCTCTCTCTCTCTCTCTCTCTCTCTCTTTCTCTCTCTCTGTCCTTAGCCTTCTGTCTCTCTTTCCCCCGGTCTCCCTTTCTTCCGAGAGAGAGAAGCGGAAAGCCGGAGATGTCGGCTGATCATCGCCTTGCCGGTTTTTACGGCTTAATCGAGCAATGATATTCAGAGCGCGTGATCGAGATGTTTGAATCGATAGCGGCAGGCTCGAGAATCCGAGCGGAAGCTCGCATGCATTTAATTCGATCGTTTGCTTCTCTGGCCCGCGATCTATCAGCGATGCATCTGCCTCCCGCGGTCTCGCAGTCTTCGTCCGAGCTCAGGATCGAACAGTTTCCGTTGGACTCGAGCTGTTATAGCTGCAGGCTCGAACGGTTATAGCTTCGGGCTGGTATTGTTATTGCCCCGGGGTCCATCGCGTCCATTACGGCGAACTGGCGAGCTCCGGACTCACGTAAAATCGCGGGCGCGTTATCGCCAGTGCGATATCTAATTGCACCGAGAACGCTAATGTATTTCCCGTGTAGCCTCGCCTGTGGCGCCAATGAACCAATCATAATTCGCCTAAACTTTCCGTGACGGTGCTAGATTGCCAGGACGTCCAGAATGTGGTCCTGCAAAGAGAGAGAGAGAGAGAGAGAGAGAGAGAGAGAGAGAGAGAGAGAGAGAGAGAGAGAGAGGAGGGGGATCCAAAGAGAGCGGGAAGGTCGAGGTTCAGATACGGCGGTTCCGGTGCGGGCTCCTCGTGCGAGCCGCGAGGGTTAATTTCCGCGATTCCCTCACATTCGCGTAGAAACATCCGCGATGTTAAAGCGCGCGTGTACGTGCACGGCGCAGCATTATGGCGTCGTCGTTGCGTGCGCGCGCGCGCGCGCGCCGACTACCCTTCGGCGTCCGCCCTTCGTGGGGTCTGAGCACGACAATGGGAGAGGGGGGGGGAGACGGGCGATATGACTATAACCATCTTGAGCGGAATGGTAAACGGGGCGAAGCGGCGCGTATTTCTGATTTCGGTCGGACGGGCGCGGCGGCGGAAATCCCATTGTACACGTTAGCCTCGCCGCCACCGCCACCCCCCCCCCTCCCCCCGCCCGCCCGCCTTGCGCAAATAATAGTTAATTCGGTCAAATTGCTATTGGCCGACCTCGTGGAAATACAAAACGCGAGCACGAACGGGAATAATACCGGCTGTCCCGGCGACGCCCGTTATCGCGCTGTGTATCGTCACAATTGCTTTCTACGAGGCATTATATTTCCCTCTGAATACGTTACGCGAGCGCAGTTCAAATCGATGGACCGCATCGGGACCACGTGGCGGGGCTTCTCGAGTATTCCGATCGCGGGAAACGGCGCACGCGTACAAACGTAGCGATTTACATAGAGGCCTGCAGGATAAACCGCGTCCTCCTGTGGCGATCTGAAATTTTCAGAAAGAGAGAGAGAGAGAGAGAGAGAGAGAGAGAGAGAGAAGCGTTGCAAAAACATCCTGCGTCGCATTCCGCGTAATCATGTTAATACATCATCAGCGATAAAATGCAATAAAGAGAGTCAACGATACGCGTCCGAATTAAACGAGGGTCCATCTTTTCCTTCATAGACAGGACAAAAGGGCAGGAAAGATTCATACGATCGTTACCGATTGCATCGTTGCGTTTAATTTCCATGAAGCAACCGCGGTCCGCGGCAATTCCGCGCGAACCGCGCCAAGAGATACGATTCGGAGTCTGGCCGCCGCAAACTTTTTTTTTACACTATTTGCTCTTCAGTCCCGCTGCCAATGGTTTCACGAGGCGTTTTTATGTTTCTCTATCCAGGTTTGTTATGCTCGTTGTTGTTGTTCTGGATGGTTTATGCTAGTTGGCGCTTGCCTTGCAGGAAAAACCCTGCCGCTGCTCTGTTGTGTTCCTGTCTTCGACATCTAAGATGTGCGGTGTAGGCACCCTGTGCGCTCGCGTTCGCTTATCAGCCATGTATCAACGCGCGATACATCGGTGTCCACAGCCCACGTCGACTACCACTGATAGCCACCATCACTGATGCCCATGGTCGAACGCGCGGAAACGAGAAAGAAACCGCTTCGGAAAGTCGGCGCGATAATTGCCAGCCGGACGAGAGATGGGGGAAAAGGAAAAAAGAAGAGTGGCTGAAGGGAAACTAGAAATCAGGAGCGCGGAGCGATACGGAAGAGTTGCGGAAGAGATGAAAAATATATCGGCGTACAAAGAGGTTATATCGCTGAAATGGAACGGCGCGAGATGGATTCTGCCACGGCGATGGCGGGATGAGATCGCTATACGCGAGAAAAATACAGGGGATTCGTGGAAAGTGCGGATGCCCGTCCGCAAGTCGGTACAAAGATTGATGCAGACATGAAGCAACGATGACGATAAAATTGACGGCGTACACTCGTATCGCGCGATTAGCGCGAGTGGAACGCAGCGCGAATGTATCGCGTTTAACGAAGCTGAAACGATTGTTTAATATTTCTCCGCTCTGCTCTTATATCTTTAGCCTATCCGCGCGAGAGCACCTTTTACTTATCATCGCTCGCTTTAATAAGATTTTGATGACATTTTAATCCGAGCGGGCTACCCTCTTTTACCCGCACTTTTACCCGAAGCGCATGAATCATTTCCAAAAAGACTCTATGGGAGATTGCTTTCACGATTATTCAGGCGATCCTTCGACCACTCTCCTCTTCAAGATCGCCGATACGAGTCGCGTATCGATGCGTGTCGATTGACAGCGATCCGTGATTGTTAATTAAACGGCGGCTTGATCCGTGGATAAGCTCAGTAACCGTAGTTCTCTCTCCATCTCTCTTACATCGTGAATCCGATCGCTTTAAAATTACAATTAACGCCCGTAAACGGATCCGCTTTGCCTGCGGCCTTCGTAGAAACTCCCGTGCACTTTGACCGAGTCAACGGGAGCCGTTGCCCCCGCAGAGTGGTTCTCCGGTTCCGAATCTTTCGCGCATCCAGCTGTTCATCCGCTCGCGATCGTCCCCGATCTCGGAAGTGTCCTCGTCGCTGGCGAGAAATTACAACGACAAGTTGCGATATCCGCTGAAATATCGCGATTCGGGGAAAGCGTGCGATTGCACGGATCGATGTCGCGGAAGACCGCGCGAACGCGTTTAGCGTTTAGCGTTAGCCCCTAAACTCGTTAAGCTTGTCGAGCGTCTACTTGAAATTTGGCGTGGATTACGCGCGGATTACGTAAATGCAGAGAGGATTCTTCCATCCTGATTAGCATTATTGAAATAAACAATATTGCATAATTGATTATTACGGAATAATATTAAAGCGATGGGAATCAATGTGTTATACGTAGTAATGTACGTTATCCAATTTTGTAATCGTATTATTAACTGCGATTCAATGGATTTTTGGTAAATCGATGCATTACGATGACGCACGGCTTCTGTAAGTACGCAAACAAATATAAATGGATGCGCTGTTTATCGGGATAATGTCGGGAATCCATTCGACGTCAACAACACGGGCGGGATATATGACATTTCGCAGGCGCGAGGTGTGAGTGAAAAATGGTACGCTAATTCGGATCAGGGGAAATCATTTATAATGCGCCTTGCATGCAGATGCGAAAAATTAATTTCCTGATATGTAATACTCCAGCATATAAATTGCATTAAATTCAACGTGGGTATCTCTGATTATGTTTTACACGTTAATATATTCAGCATATTCTCTTTCCCACTTGATAAGCCCGTCCATTTATAATCTAACTCGATACAATTGCGTTAATGTCACAAATGTGCATTCCACGTTTCATCGAGGCCATCAGGTTTTCATCGGTTAGATGAATGACGAAACGCGCCGTCTTCCCTTTCGTTCCTCTCCGTTCCTCTGCGATCTTGATCAATCCGAGACGATTTGTAATCTCGTACGATCTACTTCTCGAGAATGTCGTTCAGGAGATCTCTTCAGCTTCGCTCGGGAAGGCGCGATGAGCAACGCGAGAGAAGCGACGTCTCCGTTAAGCGAAAAACAGAAACGTACAATCGCGAATGTACGCTGCAATCGCGAGCGAACTTTCGTCCGCGCAATCGATGTATCGACACCGCGCGGGGGCGAGAATTTAATCGACTTCCTCGCGGTTCAAGTCGAGATACGACGATACCCACCCGTAAACCAGCGCAATTATCGTGAAAGCCCAAGATATATCATTGGCCGGGTTGCTTTTGCACAATGCGTACTCGAAGACGGTAACACTGTCAGAAGTTTGGAAATTACGGAAGTTCGGGGAACGCACGATATACACAATACACTCAGCAAATGCAAATGAACACCGGATATAAGGATTTAACTGAATAATCGTACAGTCGAGCGCGGGGATAATCAACATGGGAAACTCGCCGAGATAAACGTAGCTGGAGCGAAATTACCTGGAGCGGACAATTGAAAAATGGTTCCTCGCAAAGTCGATAAATCGCAAAGGAGAAGAGTATCACACCCAGAGGTGTACGTTGCACATCCGTCGATCTGATATCCGCTCGGATCTTTCCGCTCGTGCGCTTGTCAGGATACTCTTCGGTCTAGGTCGCAGCGCAGCGTGAAAGAAGAAATCATTGCAAGTCATAATCAATCGGTGCGGATTCACCGATGCGGATGAGGATGAACAATCCCAAAGACAACGGCCAAACTATCCTACACACACGCACACACATGCGCGCGCGCGCACGCACACGCGTATGCACGCAACGGGGATCTTACGCGGGATCTCGAACGAGTCGCGTTTTCCGCGGACGATAACGAGCGGGATCGATGAGGAACTCGCACGTAGCTGCAGTCACTTCAGCGAGGGGGATGATACCCCCTCGCAGCAATCACCGTTACGAGCGCGCGCGTACGTACGCGGCCATTATCGCGCGAATGTAGCAAATCCGAATCGACGAGTCAGCCCATCGTAAACACGGCCACAACCGGCGAGAGTTTGATTCGATTAGGGTGCGATCATCGGATTGCTCGATCGTCCGAATTCCCCCTTCTCCCTTAGCCTCTCTTTATCCATTCCTCCGGTCTCTCCCTCTCTCTCTCTCTCTCTCTCTCTCTCTCTCTCTGTCTCTCCCGTGCACAATCCTCAGCACTCGCTTGGTCCCTCTCTTGGTCTCCCTTTGTACGCGCGTACTCGCACAGATGGAAACGCAGAGAGAATGCACGTCTCCATCTCGTCCTCTCCCCCTCGGAACCGCGGTTCCTGGTCTATCTAGTTGGCTGATTTTACCCTCGCGAGGCCGGAATGCACGCGGTGTGCGAAAAGCGTCGTCGCGAGGACCGGATGCTCCCTGAAGAAGCTCCCGAGCGCCCGTCTGAGCTAAGTCTCTCGTGAGAAGTCTCTCGAAAGAACGGGGAACTCGAACGCTTGCGATGTATCGAGAGACACTGGTCGACATTATCGAGATTCGCTGCGGCGTAACGCAGATCGCTGCAATGTAACATCATCGCAGTAAAGTACAATAAAGTACGATACAAACGCGTCTGTAACGTGACACACGATCGGCCGGAGCGAGTCAAAGTTCGCGTTGGGCCAATCGCAGCGATGCTCGATCATGCGACCGATCGATTTCCTCCGGGGACACCGTGTAGATCTGCACGCGTGCACGGCCGGGGAGAATTTTGCGGCGCATTGTCGAGAATCTCGATTCTATTCGATTCGATTCGAGTACGTGCGCGCCGAACGAGCCGGAAACCGACGTTTGCGCGAACACGAATTTACCCTACCATCCGGCCTAATGGTACGGATTTCATTATGCCAGCTTTGCGCTGCGGATGCAAACCCGAGAGGGTGGACGAGGCCGGCGCGCAAACGCGCGCAGTCGACAGTCAACGGGATTCGGGATGCAAAACTGTTGTCCCAGCGTATTTGCGACGCCGCGAACGGCGCCACGCTTGTCGGAAGTATTATCGCTATCGCCATTATCTCTGTCCGTGCGCGTCGAAATAATGCTGATAAATACCGTTAAGCCGATCCGCCTCCGTCTCGCGCGTGGACGAACGCGCGATCGTCGAGCGTTCGTTACCGGATCGAGGGGTCACCGATCATCGCCGGGTCACCATCATTCCATTGATTCCGCATGGGCGATCGTGCGTTTCCGCTCGCGTTTGGCTCCCAGATAATCCTAACTAAACGGGCAACACTTGTTAACGTTAACTTTGTCCCCCTCGTGCGATGCTCGTCGATATATAATGATCGCGTTATCTTTGACTATCTTTGGCAGTTTTCTCGGAGACTTCCCAACGGTGCGTCGACGAGTCGACGCATTCTCTCCTTTTCCGGGGATCCATTACTTTTTATAACTTTAATTCGATCGAGATTAGAACGTTGATGGATCATCGCGGTTAGCGATGATTACTAATAGCTCATTACGAGACGCCGTTGTTTGCCGGGGATGGGAGGCAGGCAATCTGATATATTCATCAGGGAAAAATGGCGGAGGGACTTATCTAAAATTAAAGTTCGCGAGCGGTCGATGGGGATATGCCCGGAAGCACGCGTACACGCGCGGCGCGGCGCGGTCTCGCTTAAACGGCGCTTAAACGCGGCCGATACTTGGCGGCGGACGACGATAAACTTGCGACAAACGATCGAGATTAATAGAACGGGGCCCCGTCTGCGATACTATCGATCCGCGCCACGGCCAACGAGATACACAAGGCGGAGGCTTCCCGCGGCACCGTAAATCCACGTCGAAGATTTACTTACTTGGCGGAGCCGCCGCCACGGCGACGAATCTGGCCTTCTTTATAAGCGCGCAAACAAGCCAGATCCATGAACCCGCTTTTTACGCTGCCTCCCCCTTTCGGAGCGACGTCGATATCGTCAGTTTGACTCCAGCTTTATCCCTGCTCGTTCTCCCGCATCGCCTTGCATATTCCGCTTCCTCCCGGGAGAACGGAACGCGCGTTGTTGGGCGTGAAGCGCGCGAATCGCCGTAATAACGACGCAGCGGAACCGCGACGATGATATCGACGCCCTCGTCGATATCGGCGTATCGATTTTTCCCCGTAACTTTTCCGATCGGGCCTTGCTAAATTGTTCCTTGGGCCATTCATAGGATCGTGCATGCCTGACGTAATTTCTCAGCGAAACTGTAAAACGCAGACCGGAGGAGACGCTCACGAGACGCGGAATTGCCCGCGTTTTCATTACGAGATCCGGACGGCGCAAGCGCTGTAAACCGGAGTGCTGTAAAATCGCAGATAAGAGAGAGAGAGAGAGAGAGAGAGAGAGAGAGAGGGGGGGAGAGACTTTACGCCGCCGTTTTACATCTTCCTTTATTGGCGCGATCGGTGAAAATTTAAGGAATATCCTGACGTCGTCAGATGTAATAAGCCACAGATTTCCCGCGTTATCCCGCGCTCGCGCGCGCGCGCGCGCGCAAGGTGAGTGTGCGCATTACGATCCTTCGCGGAGGTGAAGCTCTGGCTTTTCAGCGATGAAAAATGACAAGGAGCCCCGCGCCAGGCCGCGTAAGTCCGAATTAAGCGAGAAAATGGGTGCGAAGAAATGCGGGGAACGTACGGCCCGCACGTCGGCCATAAAAGATTCATTACGCACACGGAAAGTGCATCTGGGTAGAGATATATTTAAAGAAAGAGATCAGGAGTCGAGTCCGCGCGAGGCAGGGAGGGATGACGGCGGAATTCCCGCGTAAAATTCTCACGATGCACGATTACGCGTTTAATGAAAAAGATGAGCGAATGAGCGAATGAAAAGATTTCGAGGAGAGCTACAAAGACGTGGCGGCTGACGATCAGATTTTCCCTCCTCCGCTAATATTCGTTCGTTATCTTTGAAAGAGTGAGTCTCCGTGAATAATCCATACATAAGGAAATGCCTGAGAATGCAGCGTAGACAGACGACGAAAAGAGAAAGAGAGAGAGAGAGAGAGAGAGAGAGAGAGAGAGAGAGAGAGATCGCCTTTCTGCCGGAACAACGAGAAATAAAAATCCCGCGACGAAGGATCGCTCGTCTAAAGATCGCTCGAGACTGCGCCGAGATCTCACTGATGTTTCTGACGACGAATCGCCGAACTGCCGCGACATATTTTCGCGATGTGCCGGTTCAGGTGGCCTCATCGGAATCTCGTCGATGACGACAGAAGGGAACGTCTCGAACGCGAATCGCCGGCGAGGCACAGCTCGTCGTTAATGAGAACGAGCGTCGAAAGATGAAGAGAGAGAGAGAGAGGGAAAGGAAAAGGAAAACCGCAAAGTGGACCTCGATAGACATCGCCGTGGAGTGCTCGATAACCGTGCCTCGATGAGCACGATGACAAGGAAGGGACGCCAAGCGGGGAGCAAATTAAATTTTCTTCGTTGACTAGTCCGAATTCCCCCGTTGAGTCCTTCATTCCCGACGCGTCTTTCTTCTCCCGCATCCTTCCTTCGTTTCTTCCGGCTCGCCGTTCGTCCCTCGGCAGTCTCCTTCTTCGCGATCAAACGAGCACGAGCCGAGAGCACGTACGTCGTATTCCTGAAGGCACGATGGCCGCGGGACGAGCGAAATTCCTGTCTCTTCCATCGCCGACGATGACGTAATCGACGAATTGCCGCTTCGGCAAATTGGAAAATTATTCGGGAAATCATCCCGTCCGCGGATCTGTCGCGGTGCATATTTTGCATTCGACTCTCGCTCCTTCCCGCTCGCTCGGTTACACACGCGCATCGATACAAACGTCGATACAACACATGCAGGATTCGGTAAGAAGATTAAAGGAGACTCAATTGATCAATTTTCTGTCCAAAGTTCCGCGTCCTTTATGATGTCGCGGCAACGTCACGGCGTGCCTCGGAGAACAGATATTTGCGGCGCGCGAAAGGGCCAACCGCAATGCATTCCCAAGCACGAAGTGACCCCGCCAGAAAGGAATTGTCAAGGAAATCAGGCGGCATAAAAGCCAAGTCGAAATGCAAGGATAAAGCGAGCTGAAGCAGCTGAAATAACAGAGGACAGAAGCGTAATAAAAGCCAGGTATACAAATTCACGGGCACAATAGGCAGAAAAGGCGAACGATTTTTGCGAGATACGATCCTCGCTAAATATCTGCTCGCGCTCGGGCTACCTGTTCCTCGTTTACTCCATCGCGACAGCGATAGCGATCCTTGAGCGAATATAAGTCGCAGATGAGAGAAAGTGGCAAGAAGGCTGCCTGGACATGAAATCGCAGGCGACTTGCTCGCTTTGCACAGAAATGTTCAAATGCAAATAGGCAGAAAGTGGAATAGAGGAGCTCGCTAGTGCGTCGCACGTATTGCTCCGCTGAAGAGCGGACGCGATCGAAACGTTGCGCGAGCTGGGAGAGGGTTAAAGTTCATCGATCTGCATTTCGTGTAGAGGCGCTGCAAATATTATCACATCCGCCCTTCGAGCGGAAGTCTGCACCGGGATGATTCGAGCTTGAATTCGAGCTCCGATTATCGAGCGATGTTACGTGTTCAGGAATCCTGAATTTGAGTAAAATCGCGACTCGGATTCTCGATCGAGGCCGAACGTTCGCGATTGTATACGTCGCAAGCGCAATAAGCCAGAATAATTATCACGCGCGCGTTTACACGTTGCTCGCTGCAACGACTCGTCGGGAATTTGACTAAGACGACATACGATTAATTTTAAGCATGGCATTAGCTCCTTCGCGGCCAGACCGTTGCGCCGCACGTTCATTCCCGTGTAAACGGGCTACAAGCTACACGTGTAAGACGATCCGCGGAGGGTGCGCGCGCGTGTTTGCGCGAGCACAACGGGCATGGGGTGGTCTAGCGGCAGCACTCGTCTGCGTATACACAACTTAGCTCGGAGGAGTTTGCCGGCGTTCTTGCTGGCATTTGCCTAACCGCGTTAACGGATCCCGATCCGAATATCAGCCCCTGCTTTCGCTTGCAGCTCGCGCTGGCACCCGATTCCGTGCCAAGACCGGCCTTTGTCCCCGCGAATCCCCGCAAAACAAATCCGCAGTTGCCGCCATTTAAGCGCAGCGTGCGTCATCCTGCAGCGGCAGGAAGCTTCGCTTGGGCGGTTCGTACGATCAAGCGATTCGGCATTTGTATCTGTCTGATTGCAGATGAGTGGCAAACGGACCAGGAGCTTCAAGTGCGCCGTTCACCATCGGGACCGCGAGGTCTGCTCCGAGAACGACTTCCACCTGCTCGTGCACGAGCCGCCTTTATTTCGCAGGTACGAATAGTCACATGTTGGAATCCGTGCAATCCTTTACAGAGCGCGATTCGATGGTCAAGCGCTCGCGCGATCGTCTACCAGTTCTCTCGATCTTCAGCTTGTTCCTACGCTGAGCGAAAACTGAGCGCAAACTGGGAGCCGAGTCGGATAACGACAGCGTGAAGCCCGCAAAATTTTGATCTCTCTCGATTATCGCGGCTCTTGATTAGAGATAAGGACGATAAAGGCTCGATAAAGGCATAAAGGAAGCTCGTCGTGGCGAATAGAAATTCTGAGAGATGTTTCCTTAGACGTGTCATGCTTCTCTCTTACGTTCGAGAGTCGAGATGTAGACACGGCGGCAGGTCGAAATGGAGATAAACCGATTCTTTCACCCCCTCGAGAGAGATGCACAGAGACGTGGAGAAAGTGGATAACGCGAAGGAGGCGCGCAAGGAAGTCCCGCATTTTATTATTCCGCCGGAATATCCGACGTGAACGGCGACAATGACGGGGAAACGGCGACGAGGACGACCGTTCTCGCAGTATTTCTGCCTTGCATTTTATAGCGCGCATCGTTACCCATGCGAGAGGGAGAGAGAGAGAGAGAGAGAGAGAGAGAGAGAGAGGTAGCCGGCGCGTACATTGTACGAGCCGCGAAACATCTACATCTTTCCGCTTCCTACGAGCCGCTGCTCCTGCAATCCCGCTTCGTTCTTTGTGTCTCTCGAGCTTTTTTTACGCTCCGCGGTACCATGAATGCGACGATCTCGTTATTTGCCGATACGCTTCCACGCTTTCAAGTAGCACTCCGCGCCTCCGCGCTTCCCTCAGGAACTCCTGGACGTCCTGGCCACCTGGACGTCCGCTAAATTTAAACGTAAATAGACTTTTTCTACCGAGACCCTCCCACATTTCTCCACATTTACCTGATCCCCGTCCTCGTATCTGGCCCCGAAATGATCGAACGCTGATTCTCGGGATCATTAGAGCATGCGGACTCCATCAGCCGGCAAAAATTTCCTTCGACCAGATGGAAAGTATCCCGACGAGGAATTTCCATGGAGAGAAGATGCGTTTTACGCACGTACGCTTGTACGTGTACTCGGACGACTCGGGCAACGTAAGCTCCCAGCTTGGAATTCGAATCATTCGAATGACTCGGTCATCGGAAAATTCCTGGCGCTGGTCGAGGTCCTGCGGCGTTCTTATCGAAACTCTGACCGAGTCATCCTCGTAATCGGCAATGATTTAAATATCCTTCGTCGTCGATCCTATTCGTATGAAACGAATTCGAAGCGAGCGTTTACGAATAATGACGTCCCGCTACTAGAGACCACTCAATGACGCGATTTATCGAGTGACGGCCAGCTTCGGGCGATCGTAATTTGCGATACGCGTAATTCGTGACGACATGTTCGTCGCGCCTTCGTAAGACGTCCTTCGTAAAAAAGTCCCGCGATCCTGCGAGGGCGCGCCGGCGTTGCATCTGACGGTATTAATACCCATTTTTTCCCCCTGCAGGCTCGATAAGATGAATCGATTTGGATATGTATCGGGCATCGGGAGGACGCCGCCCGCGCGCCGCGTCTCTCGAGCGTGCTCGGCGCGACTTGTTCCTGGGTGCTATTCATAAATAATTCATCGTATCGCCCGCACCGAAGAGACGGAGGTGGGCGGCGAGATAGAGAGAGAGAGAGAGAGAGAGAGAGAGAGAGAGAGACGGAGAAGCGCGAGCGTGGATGGGAGACCTCGCGGCAGGAAGACTTCGGGGCGGCTCTGTATGAAAAAGTAACGCAAGTCCTAGGTCCCGAACTCTTCTCAAGAACTTCGACGATGGCCGTCGAGGTATTTGTCGGCCTCTTTAGATTTACGTGCCCGGGAAACGAAGCGTGCGTACGGAACCAACGAGGCCCTCCCTCTCTCTCCCTCTCTCTTGACGTTTCCTTGCCTGCTAGTCATCTCTCTCAGTCGAGATTACTCGAGCGCGTTATTAGCTCCGGCGCTCTTTAAGCTCGCGCTCGAGAGGGAAACGAACGGGAGAGAGAGAGGAAAAATCACCGTGCGATGTATGACAAATGAAAAGTAGCGAGAAAGGAGAGGAGAATACGAGGGAAATACGAGAGAGAGAAAGAGGAGGCGAGCACGATGAGCCATGAAATCTGGGCGCATCGCGCTGCGCCGCGCCGGGATGACGTTCCTGTGCACACAAGATAAGAAGAAGCACAGCGACTTGCGGGCGGGGCTCTTTGCAAATAAAATATCGTCTAGTGTCAAGCGGTCGCGTTCCACGGGGAGGAGGGGGGGGGCGGAGGGCAGCGGCGGCCGACGAGGGGGCTGCTCGGGGGAGAGAGACACGGAAATATGACGAGACGATATTCCGTGCAGGTGGCGGGCGCATGCTTGGAATTCGGTGTGAGTACAACCCTTAAAGTCTCGGCCGCGCCCCGACTCTCTTCTCGCCCCTTTTCGCCGGCTTCGACTCCCTCGGTGCCCTCGCGATCGTGCCGGTACGCGTGTCTCCCCATCTCCCTCTCCCCMCCCCTCTCTCTCTCTCTCTCTCTCTCTCTCTCTCTCTCTCTCTGCCTTTCCGCCCGCACTCCGTTGCGTTAACGCGAGCGGGGTATGTAAATTTCGCCGCTGACTCGCGAGAAGCTGCGACCTCTCCGTTTCGCTCCGCCCCTCCCCCCTGCCCCCCGGGGAACTCGCGCCCCAGACACAAAACTGGAAAACTGAGCGGGCACACGCGGCAGCGGCGGTTTATGGTGGGCGATTCGTCTTGGAGGCGAGTCACATTGATCACGGGACGTCGCTGGTAGTCGTGAGAGGGATGTTCGAGTTGCCTGAGATTCTCCGGCACGAGAATGCAAGCGGGATTCGCGAGTTCCCGGGGAGTTCCAGCGAACGAATCGTGCGTGCGAGTGGTAAAGCCGGGATACTCGGAGTTCGGACGCTGGGATCCAGATGGAATCAATGATCGAGCTTTCCGATCGATCTCGATCCTCCACTTTGCGGCTTCTTCGCATTCAGGATCGAATCGATACATTCTCGGCCTCGATGACCTCAAAAATCCGGATGATCCGGATAAAATTCAGGACCATCCGAAAGATCCTTATTTTCCGCGCTCGATCTTAAATCTCGCGATTCCGCGCGCTGTCTATCTCGGAAGTCGATGTATTTACATGGAACCCTTCCACCGGAAGGGAAACTATGAAACGCGCGGAGGGCTGCCTCCATATTGCTGTCCGTATTTCATTCTCGCTCGGCGGATCCAAAATGTGGAAACGTTTACGCAAAGCGAACAGGTACAGTCGCGCAGAAAGAACCGGTTAGCAAAATGCGTGCACCAAAACTTTCTCATTCAGTCCCGGTCCTTTGTTGATCCTCGCTCGCCCCCGCGCCCCATTTTTCACCCTGCGGACTTGCCCAGCCGTTCCGCGCTCGTTCGCGTTGCTCACGCGAATGTGTCCCTTCTGCTGTCCCGTGAAATCCGCACTCTGCTCCGCGTTCCATCGCGGATTATAATGAACCGCCAGCGGCGCATCATCTCGCAGTTTTGACGCACTTTCCACGGTTTTCTCCCAGGAAGAGCAAGCCCGTTCCTGCCGCGGTAGGTCGGCGGCGACAAGGACACGACATCGTTCTTGTAGCGATTAAATGATCAGAAGATGTGAGACACACAAAGTGCAATCGGTACCGTGCGTTCCGCGGATTTCGCCGGGATTTCGAAGAATCACGTCCCTCAGCGCGGGCGCATCAGGCCACCCTCACTTAATCCCCCGTGTGGCTTACGCGATCCAGCCAAATCCAATTTCACTGGCGGCGATAAACCTACTTCCTTCGTGAGATAAGATCTGACGAGACGCGCGGCGGACACACACGAAGCGGCCGAGTTAATAAGCGATACAAAGCGAGCGTGCGTGCGTGTGCGTGTGCGGCGAAGGGCGATCCGCCTGGTCGTGAAAGACGTATTTAAAAAGGGCAATGATGGTCGACGTCGGAAGTCTGGAAATCTGCACCTGGTCAGCTGTGGCGTGTGCGCTGGGAAACAGAGAGCGCGAGAGAGAGAAGCAAAGACAGTGAGAGGGAGAGAGAGAGAGAGAGAGGACTCTCGTGGGCAGATACGCGCGCGGCCGCCGATGTCGCTGTCCAGATGCGTCAACGGTCCTGACCCTGAAGGAACCTGCAACAATCGACATGTCATAGCATCGAGGCGGGACCAGCCCCCCTCGTTTATTTCGCTCCGCGAATCTTCCCCTCGCGGGGGTTCCTCTACGCTCGGATTCGAATGAGCGATTGCGACGTGGCTCCGTACAACGAACGCGTACAACGTTCCTCGTTGTAATCGAGTTCCGGAAAATTGCTGCCAGCGATGTAATTTCTCTCCGCTTGTTGCTCTCCCGCGCAATTCCTCGGCGTCGGATATACGTTATTACGCAATTCCTGTGGATCTTTGTGGAATTCTACGATATCTTTGCGTTAACCCTGTTACAGATCCTGTTGCAATCTTTGCGTGCCGCAAAGAGGCAACGTTTCGTTAGGGTCGTTATCGAAGATAACGGGGGAACGATTATATGCGCGCGATTTCACGTGCGTATTAATTAACGGTATGCACAATTAATTAGATCCAATCATTCGCATTTAGATAGATTCGCATTTACGGCTAAATCTTCCGCGAAAATGGTTTTACGCTTCTGCTTTGATGTTACCACTCAATACCATCGTCGCTATCGAAAAAACGGAGAACGCATCGATAATCGCCGAGGGGGGTGGGGGAGGAAGGGAACACAACACTCGCGAGCGCGAGCGATATGCCCGAGCATCCCCCCCCTCCCCCCGTTATCGATATCCTTTTCCCGTCATTTACATTTCAATCGGCGTTCACAAAGTGACGCGGCAGATCGCGCATCGCGCATGGGCGCATGGAGATGGCGAAATTAATGTCTCCGGAGATATTTTCGCGCCCTGGGAGGGGAGTGGGGGTGGGAATCGCGAATACAAATCGCGCATGCATGGAAACGCAAGCCGGCAGCCATGAATCAGGACGAGCCGCCTCGACAGCTGGCCTCACGCGAATATTGCCGACATTTGTTTACGCGTATCGCGCGAATCTCTCAGGGACGAGGATTCGTCGACGAGGATTGTCCCAAATTGTCCCATCATGCGCCCAAATCCTTTGGATGCGCGTTTAATCGCTCGTATTCACCAGACGCGGTTCCGTCTGTCCCAGCGAGCGAGTGTCCCTTCAAGAGAAACGAGAACGGAAGTGAAAGCTTCGCGAAAAATTTTGCATTCTCGTTTGGTCCGCGCGATCTTTCGAGATTACCATCGAATTCGTGTGAGCGAATCGCGAATCCGATTTATGTCTCTGTCGAATGGATCTCGCGCCGTTCAAAAACGTATTTAAACACGCAAAGGCGCGCCCTCCGCGAGATTCTCGCGTTCTATTTTCTCATCTATCTCGGGCTGAACTTTTCTTTCGTGTGTATCGACAATTCCGTAAATTCTTCGAGTCTCGAGCACTCGTTTGACTTTAACGATGTGGACATCAGTTTAAATCACACTGGAATATATATTCAACGATTGATGGAACAGTAAAAAGTTTTATGGGACTCGTAAAGCGCCGATCGTAACGACAACGAAACGTACTATCGTTATCGTGCAAGCAACGTTTGAATCGAAAGCAGGTAAAGTTCGACATAAAGAGCACTCTTAGCGCGAATGACACGTGTATCTATCGATAGAGGTGACATCAATCACACGCGCGTATGCATGCATACCGAAGAATGAAAATTCGTGAAAAATAATATTCTAACCGATGCGAGCATTCTCGCAAGAAAGTGTCGAGAAACGCAAACTTGAATCTTAAATCGTCGACACACGCTCGATGAATTCGCTTCGCGAATTTAGGCAAAACAATAAAACGGACATGAAGAAAAGCATGAGCATGAACTGATTTAATTCAACTCGAACTCGTAAAAATTACAGAAATTTCTTCACTATCGAATAAAGCGATTGTACAATCTGTCTAAATTTCTTTAGCCCTAAATGACGAATATTCGTCTTCGCGTTAATAAAATCTTTTTACAATTGTACATTGCATGCACTGCCGAATACGAATAGGAATGTCACGGAGAAAATTTCAGAGACGCGAGAATAAAAAATATCCGAGAAGTGCTCGATATATGCATCGGAGAATACGAGGCAACAAAATAAACATCATCACGAGATACGGATATTGAAATCACTTGCACTATATTGCTTAACGGAAATTACCGATCGAAGAGAAACCGCAAATATTGTCGACCACATCTATATAACGACACTGGCACACTGATACCGACGTCATACAACGCACGAGGAAGAATTACGGGATGTACACGGCGAGGCCAAATTACAATTCGATCGCTTGGGGGTTGGAAATTGTTTGTGCGATGATATTTCCAGGTGAACACTCGCTTGATTCGTTCCTGCAGATCGTCGTCATCGATCCGAGTCACGCACGTGAATACCTCGAAGAGAAGTTGACGGGAAAAAGACGTTCAAAGGACACTGAGTTTCTCTCCCTTTCTCTCTCTCTCTCTCTCTCTCTCTCTCTCTCTCTCTCTCTCTTCCTTCCGATATCGTTTGCGAATCCCACACTGAGGCACCTGAGAGCGCACGATGCGGAAAGTTTGCTCTCCAAAGTGGAGCAAGAAGACGAGAACTCGATAACGAGAACCAAGCGATCAACCAGAACC
Source organism: Eciton burchellii (assembly GCA_020341155.1). NCBI lineage: Eukaryota > Metazoa > Arthropoda > Insecta > Hymenoptera > Formicidae > Eciton > Eciton burchellii. The sequence goes on along the minus strand of JAHMML010000106.1, from coordinate 254,218 downwards.
AGAACGCAAATCGCACGAAGCGCACGGCGCGGCGTCTCGCGACCGAATGCCGAGCGAATGCATCGCAAAGGATCCCTCCGATGTCCGCGGAAGCCCATTGGATCACGGGGCCCCACTGCGCCGGCTTGCCCCTGGACCGAGCCAATCGCGACATCGGCAGCCCCGTCGCTCGCTGGAGACCGCGTGTGCACCCACGCAGGGCGGCTCGTGGCTCGAGGCTCGCGGCAGTCACTCAGTCAATCAGTCACTCAGTAGGCCCGCGGCGCGCCACGAGGTGGGATCTGTCGAGCGTGCACGATTTGAACGCGCAGGGATTTGAAGAGGGGGAAAAAAAAAAAGAAAAAAAGGAAGGAAAACAAGAAAAGGGAAAAGGGAAAGGAAAATACAAGAGGACACGCGTTACTTGCACGTACGCGCGCGAATCATCATCGAGAAAGATCATCACCGCTGGCCATCGTCGTGGCTTCTCCTCCTTTTCCGGATTAGTCCTCTCATTCGAAGTGTGCATCCATCCTTCCCGCGTTGATGCTCGCTGTCGGCACGGCTGTCGGATCTGCGAATCCGTGCGGGCGAACTCTGTCTCGCGCGCCGTCACGTCGCGTAGGACGTCGCGTGAAGGTCGCGTCGTCCTCGCCGCCGTCGTCGTCGGCGTTCGCGGTCCGGATGTCCCGGCCGAGCTGAGGGATCGCGTACTCGCCGTCGCGCGGAACCTGGTGTCCAGCAGCTCGCAGTGCGTGCGCCGCTAACGTGGTGACAACAGCAGCCGCGGCCGCGCGCGAAACCATGTGCGTGACAGCCACGCCGTTGAGCGCGACCAAGATACTGAAGGACACCGCGAGCAGCCGTCAGCCGGCGAGGACTACTATCGCGACCAGTGCACAGGTGCAAGGATTAAGCGGTGGCCGTAACTCCGACAGCCATCAGCATCGCAATGCCGGCGAGCCGGACAGACCGCAGCACACGTCGATCATGTAAATATCATCAGTGTTTTCTTTCGCCGCGTGTTTTCTTTCTCTTCTCGCCTCCTCTTCCCTCTCTCCCTCCCTCTCTCTCTCTCTCTCTCTCTCTCTCTCCATCTGTCCGTGTCTATCTTTATCTCTAATATTTTGACGCTTGCACGACGCCGGCACGAACAAGGACGACGAACTTGGCGCGATCGATCGTACAATCCTTCGAGTGTCAAGGCCGCGACGAAAAGTATCGCGCGCGTCCCATTCCGGACGTCGCACGAACTTGAAAATTCTAAAGCGAATTATTCTCCCGAGGAGGAGGGAGCGGGAGGGGTGGAGGGGGAGGGGGAGGGTGACGGCGGATTACGCGGGGATTACGAGAGACGCGTGACGCGAATATCTCGAAGGCCGCGAGCGTTTTGCGAATATCAGGAACGGCTGGCGCAATAAGGTGGCATTGTCTCTCCGCGAAGGGAGAGAGGGAGAGAGAGAGAGAGAGAGAGAGAGAGAGAGAGAGAGAGAGAGAGAGAGAGAGAGAGAGAGAGAGAGACCCGCTCGTGAAAGTTGACGTGCGTTCTTTCGTAATGCGGCTGTGATTATCGTATTTCGTTGTACGATTGACTGACGAGGAGCTGTCGCTCTCGACGAATTTCAGACGCGACTCTCAGACGTAAATCTCGCGACAGATTGGCAGTCGAGAGATGAGTGTTACTTGGGGATTAGCAGTATCGTTAAGGCTGATAACAAAATAAATATTGCCCGATTGAAACGTCAACAGGAATCCCGGACGACTCGCGTTGTCCCGACTCGAATTGTCAATACGCGACGTTTTAATATCACCAGATCCTCATTTCCCGCCTGAAAAACTGCCGACGTTTTTTGCGATTGTTATTTTCCGATCGAGAGGATGGATCGTCCGATAAACATAACCGCATGGATCGTTCTTCAACATCCTCGTAACATCCTCAAAGCGGGCAGAATCGCTCTCTCTCTCTCTCTCTCTCTCTCTCTCTCTCTCTCTCTCTCTCTCTCTCTCTCTCTCTCTCTCTCTCTCACTCTCTCTCTCTCACTCGATCATTTACGTTTACGTTATCGTTAACGTTTGCATCAGCACTGCGCTCTCCGCGCGAGCTTGCGTTTCCGCGATGTATCTCGCGCATATCGATTAACGATATATCGCGATATACGCGCGCACATTCGTCGCCCGTACACATCCCTCCGATAATTCACGTCGCGCGTAAGCTTATTACTCGGCTGATTCACTGTGGATACGTAAATCTCTCCGATAGTTGGACGGTACGCCACTCGGCGCGTGCCGATACTCTTTCTCTCTCTCTCTCTCTCTCTCTCTCTCTCTCTCTCTCTCTCTCTCTCTCTCTCTCTCTCTCTCTTTTCCTCCTTCCCTCCACCTTGGCCTACTCTCCGCGAGTTTGCCTCGCAATTTCATACGGATCACGCCGGAGTGTCTTTGGGAATATTTTATCTGAATGGGCGCGAGACCGATCGCTTCGACTTGGCCGTACTACTTCGTCTCCGTACTTCCGGCGACGGAGTACGCCGGGATATTATCCGTGGCGGAAACTGGGGAAACGTGTTCGTGTTTTTAACGAAACGCGCGGATAACTTTTCTCCTTCCTCCTTGTGCTGAGCGTCATCTACCTTGAAGCGTGCCAGGGAAAAAGCCTGCTCGGCTTCCGAGGATATTTTGTGCGCGGGCGAGTGCGTGTATGCACACGGAGATAATGGAGGAATCTCTTTCTCCGTTGTTCTTGCGAGATTTCATCGGCTGTCAAAGCTCCGTTTAAAGTTCCGTGGGGAAATTACATCGGCATCAGAGATATCCGAGGCATCGCTCGAGGACGCGCTCCTTATTTCGTGCATTTTTAAAAGCACGATTCGCAAAATTAGCCGCAAAGCCGCAAATGCACACTTGCACCGTACATGATAAACAGCGAGCTATGTCGATCAATCGACAGCCGGGAACTAATCACGTCGGCGAAACGGGTTTAGGGAAAGGTCGATACACACGTGGCAGTCGTCGATCACGCGTGGCACGCATTTTCGCGCGGCTGCAGCTCGCAACGTGCGCAAAATTGACAAATCGTCGCGTTTAACGGCGGCGTTTCGCAGGCCGACGTCACGGATAGAGTCGTCGACAGTCATTTGTCACTAATGATCAATTACGTTACACGCCTCAATTTGTCGCCGCATTACGCGGATCCGTTTTGCGCTTACGGGGCGATACGTTATTGCCCGTGCGCGAAACACGTCAGAAATTATTGCGGCGAGCCGCATCCAGCTGACAGACCGTCGATGTTTCGGCTGGTTTACAATCGAGCCGCGCCACCGCGTTACAGTTTATCGTCAACAATTAATTAACGCTACGAACGCGCGGCGCGAACCGGCGAGAAAATCCGAGACTCGTTCTGGAACGCGAAATCCAAAGAGGACAAAGAGGAGCGATTCGTCCGATAATCTTCCCGTTTAATCCGAAATCCGCGACGAGAACGGAAGCGTAAACTGACGGATTAACTCTTGCGTCCGCGCGTTACAAATACATCGCGAAATCATCGTGACAAAGTAATCCCTCGTTTTCTGTTTCCTGTGAATAATCTCCGGCCGACTGCGCGCAGATTGCCACGTCGCGCCGGCGTTTACGGAGATTCGCAAATTTAATATAGCCCATCCGCATATTTACTCGGCTGCAGCGTCTGTCGAGTATTTTGCTCGGACGAGACGCCGTTACGGACGGAAGGGGCGGAGGTAATCGCGAGGGGGGCGAGACCGCGACGGGGAAAATGCGAAACTTTTGTTGCAAGTTGCCGGGGCTGTCCCTCGAAAACGTATAAAATGCATATCCGCCGTGACACAACGCGCGCGCGCATCGAATTTGCATCCTTACGCGAGGATTTTCCTTTAGGATTTTCCTGGACTCCGCGCTACTTTACAGAAAATTCAAGAATGCGGACTGTATTCGCGCGGTATTCGCACGAGTTTAAATTTACGCGCGTACGACGAGTAACGCGCGCGCGCATTGCGACGCCAGGATAACGAGTGAGCGGAATTATCGATCTTAGATTTTCGAGTTTGCGAGCGATTGCTGAGCCTGCACTTGCGATTCAAGCGATGCCGGCTGACTGATCTTTAGTCAGCGCGTCCGATTTTCCGCATCTGCGTTGACGATGAATGAAGAATGTCGCGTTTTCGGCATGTCCCTCCGTGGAAGCACTCCACGATCGCGCGGTGTTTCCTTCGAGTAATTGTACTCGATTCAGATATGGCTTATCTCCCGCGAGACGACGACGAATCGATTATGATTATTATATTTGTGGGGACACTGAGCAATTCCGCATTTCATCTAGTTCATCGATGATTGATTTCGAGCTTTCTACAGCGATCTTTCGAGTAGCTTGTCGAGTTATCGTCTCGTTGATGTCAAATGTCGAATAATGGTCGTTATTCTCTCGTCTTCCTAGTCTGCGCGACATGGTAAGCTTCACCCGAGTTTTATTAGAATGTGAATATTTAGATCATAGATCATCATAGATCGATGGAACTCCAACAGAACGATCGAGCGAGTTCGAACTGTTGAAATAATTTAACGTGGATATTTCCACGTTAGACCAAGTTTCTATACTTTCAACGTATTTGATCTGATCTGAGAGATGCTTGATCGTTCTTGAGCTTCTAATTTAATCTAACTTATTCATTCCAATTCTCTCGAAAAATTTCTCATCGCACGCGCGCGCGAGCGATTACGGCTTCTTGTCAAGTCAATCAAGTCAATAGTTTCAGCTTGGATCTGTCACGCGTTGAGATTCGCACCGTTCGACAGAGCCGCGTGAAATTCCATGATTCTGACTTCTTCTGGATCATCGGAAAATTTCCGAGTACTAATTTCAGCTGACCAATCGCGGGCAGCGATCGGAAATGACCAGGTGACATCATCATTGGCCCCGGCTCGAGTCGGTTCACGATAGAGCGCATGAATTTACGGCGATAATTTACGGTGCCGACGACGGTGAACCGTATTGAATGCGGAATTATTCCCCGGATATGCCCCGCCCGGCGAGGGCGCGGTGTGCCGCCCTAAATATCGAATTTCAAAAACGCGCTCCACCGCGGCATCGCGGTAATTATTATGCGTGCGGTCATCGCGAGCCACGCACGAATAATCCCGAATTACAGATCGAGAGAGAGAGAGATAGACCAGGGGAGACCAGGGGAAGGAGAGAGAAGGGACATTTCTCCACCCTTTCGTCGCACGGTGTGCCGCTTTCGCCGGACAAATCCGAACGGTGGATCTCGCTGGACGGCCGAAACGTCGAAACGCCGCAACGTAACGTCAAAAATTCATCATTCGTCGCTCCCCGTGCGATTCGCGTCGCCTGTTGTTCCTCTTTCCTGCACATTTTTCTCTCCCCCGCCCCCCGCCCTCCGATCATCTCCCCACGCTCGCTCATCCGGCTTTTACGAATCGCCTGGCTGCGTCTACCTTAGAGTAGATCGTCGCCTTATAGCGATCGCGTATCGGCGACACGCGATTATCGGGCGTTCGTCGATGATCTCTCCTCCCCCCCATCCCCTCCCCCTCCCCCCTCCCGCCGAGCATCGGCGGATGACGCGTTTCCGTGTCGCGCGTTTCCCCGCGAACGCATTTTCCGTTCGCTGGCGGGCGGTAACACGCTGGCGAGCGTGTCAACGAGGAGATCGCCAGCGCGAGAGCCAAATATGGGAGCGCGTTTTACGAGCGCGTGTTCGCATAAGTACCCCCCCGAGCGCGACAACGGGCGCGATTTCGCGTTTAAACACGGCGTGTATGCACGCGGGTGGCGGCGGCGGCGGCGGCGGCGGACAAAGTCCGGCAAAGAGGAACGAGACAAGCAACAAAGTACTCGGGGCCATTCTCTACCCCTTGCCCTCGTCCATTCGTGGACGCTTCCACCCTGCGCTGGATCGCGCGGATTGCGCCGTGATGGCGCATAAAACGGTTAATCTTGCTCGCTTCTAATAACGCGTTTCGCTAATTTGCGATTCATGCCGCTCGCAGATCTCGCCGCGGCGCGCATTACTCCGGCCGCTTTCCCTGCGTGTCCTCGTTTATTTATCCTACATGCTCATCTATTCGTTTAATTCCCTTAACACACGCGTGCTCGTCTTTGAGGGATAATGCCTCAAAATATAATTGCATTGTACCGTTGCGCGTTGCGCGTTGTACGTTATCCCCCTTTCCCTTTCCGCTTCTCGGCGGACGAGTAGCGTCCTGCTACTCGTCGCGTTTTAATTCATAAATTTTTTTAATGAGATTTCTATCCGTTTTATTGCACCGCCCGCACGTGTTCCCTCATTCCGATCTCGTTTCACGTCCCGTTTCTATTGTCTATTTGAGTTTCTCCTTTCGAGCAATTAATCGCTTTGTTTCATCCGCGTATTAAAACGTGATCATTGCGCTCTCGCGTTTTTTTTTCCCCCTTTTTTTCTTCCGCGAAATTGCAAAATGCTGATATTCATGTCAGTCAGACGTATCGTTATTCATCGTCGGTTGTCTCCCCCTCTCTTTCCAGCAACAAGGATTTGCTGAATTATTTCACGCAAATTTGCGCGAGTTTTACACGGTCGTCGAGTGATGCGTGAAATAAATTTGACGACAATATTCAGCGACACCGCGTATCGGATTATCGCATTTAATTGAATAAAAATGCCGAGTATTCTTCGTGGGGTTTTGAGAAAGAACGCGGTGCCCGCGCTTTCATCGAGAATCCCAAGACCCGACTGGCAGGTCGTTCCCTTTGTCGGCCGAAACTTTTGTACGTCAAACTTTTATACATCATGTTCCATCTCGGAGCTCTAAGTACGTAAACCAATCGAGATTACCTCCGGTAATCGCTTATCATATTAACCCCGTATTAAAACTGCGCGGGCGTGTTTGTACTCCCTGCAGAAAGATCCCTTTCGCAAACAATCTCTTTATTTACCTTGTCCCTCGGATTTTCGAGAGCACATATCGGCGCGATAACAATTATCGCGTTATTGCGCTCGCACGATCGTGCTCGCGCAGCCAAGCGATATGCACGCTTGCATTATTTTTTATTCGGCGTGCTTTTTCCATTAAAGCAATATAAACAGGCTGCTAGCATTATATATCGATTCTAGAATTGCGTCCGGTGTTTGTCGAAGATACGCGCGCGCGCGGTACGAGCCTGCGTGAATATTTATTACTAATTTTGCCGGTTGCTCTCTCTTCCTCTCTCTCTCTCTCTTTCTCTCTCGCTCTCGCTCACTCGCTCGCTCTTCTCTTTTCTCTGGTATCCTGGAGATAAACAGGCGGCTTCTGGGCAAATATGCGCGTTTATTCGGAATAAGTTTTTCTTCCGGACTGCGGAATCCAACTTCCGCGCATTTTAGCCGCGGTAGAGACACGATTTCGCCATTTTATTTCAGACTCTGTCGATTTCGATCGCTCCGATGATTAGAAACATCACGCGACAACGTATAGGTAGGGGGACAAAAAATGAAATAAAATAAAATGGATAAAAAGAGGCAAGTGCAGGGGCACGTTCGTCCTCATTAGCTTCCCGATTCTCTCCTTTTCGTTTCCTCTTTCGTTGCTCATTTTGTCAGCTTAATGCATATGTTAAATCTTACAAAGTATGTAATCCCGCACTGGGTTACTGCTTGCGATCGTTTCTCCGCGTTTTTACAATTTATCTCATTAGAGCTTAAAACGTTTAATCTTGAAAATAGCGGATTATCAAGAGATATCCCAGCCCGTTTCCCTTTTATTTCAAAAGCTCCGTCATACAACCACGTTGCATGCAACGTCGCGTTGCATGCGCAAAAAATAATGTGAAAATCACGACGCATTTAATTCTACTTCGCGAGATCACGCGGAGATTACTCCGTCGAGTGGACCGGCAGCCTTTTTGAAAAATGCCGTTCCCGCTTGTCGTACAGATCGTTGACATCGCGGAGTGGCGGGAGCTTTAGGAAATCGCGTTCCACATTCAGTCGGAAATTCGCTCGGAAAGAGTCACAGAGCGATGAAAAATTATGGGATCGCGCGATGCGCATTCTCCCGCGTCCGAACTCTCCTCTCGTTCTCTTTCTCTCTTTCTCTCTCTCTCTCTCTCTCTCTCTCTCTCTCTCTCTCTCTCTCTCTCTCTCTCTCTATAAATTTGAACGAAAGGCCCGTCTGAAATGCCGCTTCGGGAAACACGATCCACAATTATCCCCGAAATTACGAAGCCCCTCGTCGATTTTTAATTCACACTTGTGAATCGCGGCTCATTTACATTAATCGTTCTCGTTTACTTAATGCGGAATACGCCTTTTGAATCTCGCGGCGTACACACGCGAAATACGATTACCCCGCGCGTATTACGCTATCATTCCGATGTTACGGCAAGCGCATCTCTCAAAACCAGCCGAGTAATTAAGATTAATCCGTTGTGTGCATCCAGCCTTCGCAGATGCGTGCCGCGAGTTTCCAACATTATTGTCGATCTTGTCCAGCATCATTGTTACGAGCAAGTTCGATCGCGGCAACGCGATATCCACTGCCGGCGTTAATGCCACCCCATTTTCCACGCACTTCTTGGGGGCGCGAGTTAACCATTCCTCCGACAAATCAAACACTCGGCAGGGTGCTTGACGCTAATCGATCGGTGTTCTCGGGCGAACAAAAGTCGCCGCGAGCGGCGCCTTGCCCGCGATTTCTCGCGCGACCACTGCTGTAAGAACACGTGCGTACGCACGGAGAGAGAAAGAGAGAGAGAGAGAGAGAGAGAGAGAGAGAGAGAGAGACCGAATAAATAGAACTCGCCGGTCTCGAGCGATCGACGCTGAAGTGCTTTCGAAAAAGCTCTCGTCCGCGGCCGGAGCTTTTCGAGAGTCGTTGGGTCCGACAAAGAAAGAGAGAGAGAGAGAGAGAGAGAGAGAGAGAGAGAGAGAGAGGGAGGAAGAGAGAGAACGTGGAGAGGAAGGACGTGGCGCTTAACAAGTGACAATTACCGGCGCTAACGAGCGAGCACCGGGACGCCCGTGGTATATAACCAGCCTCATAGCGGATTCCCTAGGTCCAAACCCTTTGGATTCTCCCTTTCGTCTCTCTCTCTCTCTCTCTCTCTCTCTCTCTCTCTCTCTCTCTCTCTCTCTCTCTCTCTTCCTCTCCGCTCTTGTCTCGAACGTTCCTTCGTCCCTCCGAGAGAAGCGTCCACTGTCGTTGGCCGTCAAAGGTCCGATCGAGCATCGAGTGCACGGACGTACTCTCGATCGGCACTCCAGCCTCCTCTCTTTTCCTCTTTCTCTTTATTCTTCCGGCTCTCTCCTTTGTCCTGCTTTCGGCATCAGGCGGCGTCCAGGTTTCGCTGATACGCGTGGAAACCCGACACGCTCCGTATCGCTTCTGCCCCGCTGCTCCCCGTGTCGCTCGTCCGCAGTTTAGCCGGCGCGATAAAGGCGCGAGCGAAAGGGATCTTGTCGATCGCGATCTCCGGTTCACGCGCGGCTTTCAGCCCTGAAAGGACACCGGGATGGAAAAAGAAGACCGCGGCAAAGACGCGAGAGATCATCCGCTTCGCCACTCGCTCGAATAATACCGCTTGGCGAATATTTATCGCGAATCTGTCAACTCGCGCGCGCGCGCAAAGCGATCGCTTGCAAGCGCTGTCCGTTTGCAATATCCGCGATTTTTTCCCCGCGCGCAAGCCAGGCGGAAAGGAACTCGGCTCCGCTGATGGGGAAACGTTAGAGATGCTGGAGAACGCCGGCGAAATGAACGAAAACGGAAATGAGGGAAATGAGGGGAGTGTTTGTTGAAGCCGAGCATTCGTTGAACGCGAGTTGGATAGCGCGATAGCGGCAGCGTTAACCGACCTTTCCTTCTGTGCGCAATTACCGCGAGGCGGTTTATCGGCGAGCATCAGGATGTCTGACTACGTACGGGTTTCTACTACTGACACGCACCGTCAGCTAAGTTATTCACGCGCACTTATCGTCTCTACGCTCCGTATCGCTGAAACGATGCGACACTATAGGCAGGGCCCTCCTGCATTAATCTTGCAAATGAACTCGCGTCGTCTATAGCCTTTACTGGAAACAGCAGCGCGCAATTTACATTACGGTAACCATCGGCGTAACTTAACGTCAGATCGTCCTGTTTGGGAGCCGCGCTCCTTATTTGTCTCGTGGCTGATTGTAATTCTTAATCGCTTGTCCGTTACGGAATGGATATCCTCGCGAAGAAATTTAACCGGCGATAATCTACGTTTTACGGCAAGATCGCGAGATCCATTTGGCGTTTGTACATCCGATTCTCACGCTGAGATTCGTGACTTTTTAAGAGAGAGAGAGCTCGCACATCAGCTCGCACATCACAAACGAGACTTATTCCGAGACGGAATAACGGATCGATGCACGTTCGCATCCGGGCATATGCATCACGTAACGACAATTAAAAAGAGACTGTTTTTTCGCGCGCAGTGATAATCTTCGTGTCTCGTGCGATAACGCGCCCGGTCCACCGAGCTGGAGATATTCGCGAGCAGGCGGGAATATTCGGTGGAGCAATAATGAAACCGGATTATAAGTTGGCGCGAGCGAGTAATCCGCGATCCGGGCAACAGCGGGCAAAGCCAGTGGTGATTACTCTAAAATTCTAACGTTCTCTCAAACGAGCGAGCTGGCCTCCCCTCGTCCCCCCTCGTTATCGCGATTCATGCAAATTTCTACGTGCCGCCAGCCAATTCTAGTTCACCGAATGCCGCTTCGTCCCCTCGTCGAGCGAAAGAGCCGCTGGAACTAAGAAAAAGAGCGGTCTCTTCCGCCTCCAGCCAGGAGAACGGATCGGTTTCCGCTTAGCAGCTTGGCCGTTTCGGATGCAAAGTGTCGTTCTTGGTCTAGCATTACGAAATTCCAAGATGGAATTCGCCCGATCATCCACCGTCGTCGTCATCATTGATAACACCGTTTAACATCACGTGTTCCTACCAGTGTTCCGGTCAGTCACGTTGTCCACCGCAGAGTGATCAGCCTTGACAGCGCTGGCCACCACTACAACGCCCGTTTGTAATTGCCACATGTACGGCTACGCATGTAATTAACTACGTATGCATATTATTGCGATGCTTGCTCGCGAGCCCTTTGAGCAGTCAGCGATGAGCGAATCGTTAAAAACTGAGCAACCACGCGCGGAAATAAAGTCCTGCGTCCTGCGGAACTCCGATATCCCGAAATGGAATTATTCTCGGAATTAAACGCGAGGAATTCTCAGAGAGAGAGAGAGAGAGAGAGAGAGAGAGAGAGAGAGAGAGAGAGAGAGAGAGAGAGAGAGAGAGAGAGATGCAAAGAACGCGAACACCGCGGCGTTCAAGCATGCATCGCGCGCGTGCGCGCGAGGCGCGATCAGACGCGCTCAGATTCGCCGGATTAATTAGCCGATCCGCACGTTAATTCGCCACGAGCTCGCGGCCGCTTTACACGCGCGCTGCTCGGGATTGCGCGCCGCGAGGAGCGATAGCCGCCGGTCGAGAGGTCGCGAGAGACGAGGGCAGGTCGGGGAAGCATGCAGGCGGTTCGCCATCGCGTACCAAGGGKATTGGGCGATACGTCATACGTTGCATAACTAGGCGATCCCAAACGAGCTATTGTTCGTCGACGACCAAGTGCTCGCTTGGAGCCGTGCCCTGCCCATCCGCGTATCTCGCGACGTGTCGCGCCGCTAATTTTAGAAATTCCGACGCGGCGGATTAATTCCTGCATTCCGGCGAAACATGGTTGTTCCAATAAGAGAATCATTGATGAGCAATGATGATCGGGTACGTGCGTGTGCGCGACGCGTGAGATGCCGCAGCCAAAGATTATTACTCGAATAATTAATTGACAGAGATTAAAGCGACTGGCCTTTCTAGGCTCGCGCGTACCCGTACGCTCCGACAGAAACGATAAAAGCTCATTGATTCGCGTGCCGCGTATAGTCGCGCACCTCGCAACGAGCTATTGTTCTCGCGTGACACAGCCCGATAGTCCCTCGGTATATCCGATAACCTGCGATCTCTCGACGATGCCGAAAATTCTTCCGCGGTGTGTAATCAAATGGATTAAGTTTTTATTATTTAAATATTTAATTTCATTAAATTAAATTAACGTAACGTTAATAAATATAAAAAGTAAAGATTAATGTATAATTATATATAAATGTATATAATGAACTTTCTTAAAAATCTCCCAAATCTTTTTAAAAAAAGATTTTTTTTTAAATCTCCCAAATCTTTTTAAAAAATCTTCCAAATTTTTTTAAAAATTAATAAGTAAGCTAAATTAAGCCTTTAGATTCATACCCTAAACATGGAAATCAAATTTCTCTTATTAACTTGTAAAACATAATTTAAATTTTAATGATATGGCTGAATAAAGGATTATTTTGATGGAATTTGAAATCATGCAACTTATTATATTGCTTTCGTTATCTTACTTAATTTATTATAACTATATTAATAGAATTAAACTATTTCAGTGGATACACAAATATCGTGTCTCCGATATCGAGTCAGATAGTCTTGGAAAGCATAATTAATCTCGAAAATAACGGTTGACGTCTTCACGCATTAGAAGATATCCTCATCGCGAATTCTTGGCCGGCTGTTCGATTTGGATGCTCGACGAGATGATCGCGAACAATTACAGAATTCCAGAAGTGTTCGATCATTACGAATACGCCGCTCGCGTAACGAGCCGCCGTTTGTCGATGTCTTTGTCGGACTTGGCGAAACGTCGTTTCGCGTTTATACGGCGTTGTAAAATTTACGAGCACCGCGCATCGAATGTTATTAAATTTTACGGGGTTGAACCTCTTGCCGCGGATTATTAAGATCCTCATCTTCGGGAAGCGGACGCCAGGCGAACCGCCTGCCCGCGGAAATTGTCGGCTGTTATGATCCCGGGAGTACATATTTTTTATGAATATCGTAAACCGATCTGTCCCTGACATTAAAATTATCGTGCTTGATTAGAGCTGGTCGTCCGCGGAGATTTACGATTATTCGATTATTCGATATCATTTCATTCGACGAGGACAAGGAGACGTCCTAACGCGGCTGTCACCAGACAGATAGAGATAGATAGATAGATAGATAGATAGATAGATAGATAGAGAGAGAGAGAGAGAGAGAGAGAGAGAGAGAGAGAGAGAGAGAGAGAAAGAGAGAGAGAGAGAGAGAGAGATAGGAGGGGGGAGGAAAGGTGCTTCGGTCATCTCAATTTATGTCTGATTGATTTTCGGAGACAAACATGCACATTGCAGCTATAAACTGCAAACATAATCGCAAGGATTAGGAAAACTTCCAGGTTCGCGATTGGTCGCGGGAATCTGCGCGCGGTCGGAGGATTGGACCGAGGCCGGGAAATGGCTGAAAATGCGCGCGAAATCACAGTAAAACCGCACAGTGAAAGGGGAAACATTGAGATATCTTCCGAATCAGTTGGACACGCGGATCAAGCCACAAGTGTGTCATCCGGTTTCACTCGCGGATCGGAGCCGCGTTCCGACTCTGCTCCTGCCCAAGCCTCATCAGAGAAATCGAAGCGATCAGAAACGCGGACTCGGTCCTCCCCTCCCGACATCCCTCCCCTTCACCGAGAAGCCAGATCAAACGGTAACGTACCGGCAGCGGGGGAGGGGGTCCGAAGTCCGCGACGGATATTGAAGTATCCCGGCCCACTTGTCGTTTCACTCTCTCGACGGCTTTCCCCCCTCCCCCTCCCCTCCTCCCTCGCCCCCGGCGGGGGGGAGGGGGGAGGGATCCGAGTGTCCCCGAATCCACGGATATCCGAGATTGTTGGGATGATCGAGGGGATCAAAGCGGCGCGCGGGTAATTGGGTCGCGCGTGTCGGCGTCACCGCGGCTGACAGGCCTGACGAGAGACGTTTCGGTGGTAGATTTCGGGCGGTCGTGCACTTAATGCACGCGTGGTTTACCACGGAGTCGTACATCATCGGTTGAGTTTGCGCTCGGTCTGACTGCTCTCCGGTTATCCCAGCCTGCAGCCGGCCGCGGTGACCTCCGACCGCGCGCGCAATCGGATTCCCGCGACGGATCGCCGCGGCTCCTCCGCGTGGCGGGATGTAATATTCGGCGCCGTCCTTAAGGGCTAATCCCGTCCGGGAGGGTGAGGGGGAGGGGGAGGGGGGCGGGAGGGCGGAGGGGTAAGGCGTGATGCAATAGCGAAATGACTAGCGATGATCCTTCCAGCCGTGCTCCGGATGTCTGACTAATACCGATCGTATTCACTGTCTGATATCATCCGGAGAGAGCGGCGGAAGCTGCGCTCGGCTGGACCGACGTTGTCGAGATGTACGTGTATGTGTGTGTAACCGCGCAATTCGCTGGCTTCAGGATTCAATCGTTAACGATTTTGCCCTCCTGCCTCCGCTCTGCTCCGTCCTGCATCGCGCTAAACAGTTCCCTCGCGCGCGGTTGTACACTCCAAGTGCACTTGGCATAATCGACGAGCGATCGCGGGAATCACTTATCGCGACTTAGACTCGTCTTTCTTAATTCCGGTGAGGGGGAGGGGAGGATCGAGCGTTCATCCGCGATCGCCAGATCGTCGTTCGGGTCTCGATCTTCTCCTCTTCGGTAAATTTTTCTACGTACCGGCGGAAGGTGATTGGACGAGCGGAACTATTGCTCAAAGGCGGGATCCTTTGCGATCCCGTTTCTCTTACGGGAGGCAGCTCCCCGCGCTCGGGTGCGCCCCCATCCCTCCCCGACCGGTCCAGACAGTATTTGAATATCGCGATATTTGGACGGACGACGGAGGGAGGAAGCGGAAGTGCCGAGGCGGGATAAAGAGGGTAAGAGGATACGGAAGATGGAATGAGAGAGACGAGAGATTGTGGGGGGCGCTTCTTTGATCCGCTCTCCTTGCGCCATTTACAAAGCCGGACCGCTCGGAGCTTTAGCGGGAAACACGGAGGATATCGGCGATTTCTTTACGTCCAGCTTCTCTTTCGGCTGATTCGCCGCGAGAGTGGAAGCTCTCTTCCCCGAAGGACATGTGTCAGTCGCCAATCGCATTGTTCCGCTCGGGTGTTGGTCGGTCCTGGCGCGTCTATCGAGAACTGTTTTGAGTCGAAACGATGAAACGCGAGGAAGCGGAATCGGGAGAATCGAGAAAAATTGCATGCCGGGCTGAAACGGTGAAAAAAAGAGATTCTAAAGAGCGAGGATGCGAGCTATGAATGGATCATTGAGGGATTATCCATTGATCTTGATATTAATACGGATCAGACATAATGAACGCGATGCGATTTAATGTTGTCGGTATTTGGAGCGCGATGTGGAATTTCCACGCCCGGATATCGCGGCTATCTCGAATGCGCTCAATTAAGCGGAATTTTAATCCCTCCGCTGAACGAGGGATGGATTTTTTACATCGCGTTATCAAAAATCTCCGACTGATCGCCGACAATGGCCGCATCGTCGCGGACATCCGATCTCCATCGGACTCGCGCGAACGTCGAATTTCCCATTACCGAAATTCGGCCTTTTCAACCCGAATAGTCGACGCGCAGTCGCGACGCGTCCTCGCGTCGAGTTGGTCGCCGTCTGATACTTGCGCGCGTACCATTGATCCTCGAATTCCTCGGCCGCGCGCTCTTCGGTCCTTTGATCTTCGTAGCGGCGAGATAGTTTCGAAAAGTTGCCAGGCAGTTGTTTGGCAACCCGCCGTGCTCCGAGTTTAGCGTTACAGCTTGAAGTATCGGGCTGTGCGGGCGCGCTAATTAATTCCCGTTTAACGCCAGCTTCCGAGTACTGCCCGGACGCGATAAATACTTGCTCGTCCGGTCAGCGAGCAAATGCCGGATATCCATTTATTTTCCTTCAATTTATCCCCCCGCCCTGCAATCGGCCGGGCGCGAAATGGAAATCGCATCCGCGCCCTCAATGTCGCGACAATGTCGGGATTACGCTTGTCTCGTCCCGCTTCTTCTCGATACAGCCTAAAGAGAAAGACGGAAAGAAAGAGAGAGAGAGAGAGAGAGAGAGAGAGAGAGAGAGAGAGAGAGAGAGAGAGAGAGAGAGAGAGAGAGAGAGAAGCAGAGGGGAAAAAGTTTGCTCGAGCGTTTTAGCTGCGGATCGCGATCAATTGAAAATACAAGAAAGGATATGTCGATGCGACATACAGCAAGCCGCAAATTTGCACGCGATACCTCGGCGTCGCCATGTTCGGCAACGCGAGAGAAAGCGAGAGAGAAGAAAGTCGGAAGTCTCTTTCCTTTAACTCGCTCGATCGATGCGATGATAGTTATCAGCAACGCGCGGATAACGCCGTTATTTTCGCCGCGAAGGCTCGCAGCTGTTATTTCCCGTTCGCGATAATCGACGATACGCCGGTGAGAAATCGCGCAATGATAAATAACGGATGATAAATAGCGGCGGTGAGCAACGTAATCTGCTTGCTGTTTATTATTTATTCTACGCTATTTCGGAGCTCGCGGGCGGCGCGTTCATCGAATTTCCGTTCGATTTTCTTCCCTCTTTTTTCCTCGCTCGTGTATACCCGCCGATGGGAAAAAGTCGGATACGCGCGCGCGCGCGCGCGCGCGCGCGAGAGAGAGAGAGAGAGAGAGAGGGGGAGAGAGAACTCCAGTGCATTTTTCTCCGTTGCATTCCTCCGTTCTCCCTCCGTCTCATCAATCGGCTTATAAAGTCGGACGAGTTGCGTTTTAAGCTTCGCGCTTCGCGATCCTTCTCTGAACCGCTGATTTTCCGCTCGAGCGTTCGCCAATTATCGTCCGGTGTCGCATTCGCGTTTGCTTACAATTCCTCGCAGCTTTCCCGCTGGCTAAGCTGCGCGGCCGTTTTAATCCGCGACGGAATCGCGGTGCGATAATTCATCGATCCTCGAATTCCTCGGTCTCATATCGAAAGCAAAGCAAAGCAAGCAAGCAAGCTCGCTCTTGATCTCACGTGAGATTTTAATCGCGCAGCTCTTGTGACCTTTCCCAATGATACAAAAGTTACAACGCCCGTTTCCTCGAGTCGTTATCAGCGATGCTGATAATGCATCAACGATGCTTGATTCGTCGATATCACTCGCTCGCGTTCAATGACGAATCGCCACGTCGTGCGAGCGAATTCCGTCCTTCGAATCGACTCTTGAT
Organism: Eciton burchellii; assembly: GCA_020341155.1. Taxonomy (NCBI): domain Eukaryota; kingdom Metazoa; phylum Arthropoda; class Insecta; order Hymenoptera; family Formicidae; genus Eciton; species Eciton burchellii. The sequence continues at coordinate 237,103 of JAHMML010000106.1, read as the reverse complement.
CGATTCTCGCATCGAACTCGGGATGAGTCGGGATGATATTATCGCAACGCCACGCGACGCGGCGCGACGCCATCGGAAGCCCTTTGATGACGCTCGATTCTCAAAGAACGGGGCCTCCCGTCCCCGTCCCTTATCCTCTCGCGCAGCCAACCAGCCACTTAGCGATCTGTCCCGCATCGGTGCGAAATCGTTGCCGCATCCATGCCGCGCACCACCTTATCATTCCACTTGTCTATCCATCCGCGCGTTCCAGCCCCTCCCTCGCGCGCGATCTTGCACAAGCGAACGATTTCTGTTCGCGGGTGTAAGACTGGATTCGACGAGATTAGGCAGGCAGATACCAGCGGGATTTAGCTCGCCAGAGTGCTCGCAGGGGAGAAAACGAGTGGAAACGTGACGGAAGGGAAGGACGAGAAAAAGAGCGAGCAAGCGAGCGAGCGAGCGAGAGAGAGAGAGAGAGAGACATCGGTCCGTGTGTGTGGGTGCTTTTTTACGGCAGCAGCTCCGGGAAGCGAAGTACGTTTTACGAGCTTATGGCACGACGTGCGCGCGTCGACGACGCCGGCGACGAGAGAACGCGGACGACGGGACGTGTCCGTAGTCCGGGCACGCGTCCTTACCTGCCAGAAGTCAATTTTCTCCCGTGCGAGGAAGGTCTTTTCCTCCCTCCCCCCCCCCCACAGGCTCGGATTCCCGTCCACTCTTGGGCCGGGAGATCTGGCCGCCGTCCTCGCCGAGGATCGCCCTTTTCATCTCTGCTTCCTCTCCCCGACACGTCTCGGAAGTCCGCTCGTCGTGTGCCGGGTTAATAAATTCGACAGCGGCGGGGGAGCAAGTGCGCGCGGTCACGGGGCGAAAATTGGGGGCTTTGCGCGGCACTTGTCGCGGCGGATTTCCGGTTCGCTCCCACTTGCCTGCGACTAATCATAGATTCGACGTTATCGAATCGAAAACGAGCGGTTGTCTCTCTTTCGATCACTTTTAGAGGCCTTTACGAAACGATAATGCGAATCCCCCGGTATCCCCGGTATCCCCTGATGTTCCCCGAATTTGTCTTCCGATTAGGATGCCATCGCGCTCCCAGGCCGCCTCGCCAAACAATTTTTGCGGTCGCTCGGGCGAGAATAGCCGCCACGTGGTCCCAGCGGGTCGCAACCGGCTCCGCCGCGTTTGATTTATCGCGAAATTCGGCCGGCGTCGCCGGCCGCTCGCGCGTGGATTCCTAATAATCTAATATGCCGCGACCCAGGCGCAATTTCATGCCTCCTGGACCACGTGTCGGTGCGGTGTTCCCTCCGTGTGTCCGTGCGAGATCAGAGAGCATCGCGTTCGTTTCTCCCCCGTTTCCCGTCCCGTCGTCGTCGTCGTCGTCGTCGTCGTTCGCCGCKGGCGAGCCGACCTCCCGGATGATCGCCGGTGACCGCCACTGGCGACCTCGAAATCCGATAACGGATTAAATCCTCTCGGCGGCAGCGTAATTCGAGTATGCACCGTATCCGCCACGGAACGCGCGTCGCGATTTATCGGAAATCCAGTCGGAGAACGGAGCGTGTGTTTGGTGGCAGCGACGACGTAATCGCGTCGAATGCGCGTCGTGGCGCTGCTCGGCCTCTTGGCGGTTCCCGCTCGTCGAGCTCGTCTCGTTGATCCCACTCGATTTATCTCGTACTTGCCCCGATCTCCTTTCCCTTCTCGAGAAGCGAGAACGAGATTGCGAAATTAACCGCGCGGAGCTTTCCCCGGGGACTCGTTTCCCCCGAGCAAATTTATTCAGAGCGGAGACTCGCGAGTGGCGCGGAGCGGCTCAAAAATCGACTCCTGCCGGATCATGTTTCCGCGCTTTTCTCCTTTTCACCCGATTCGCGCGACGTGCGCCTGCAGCGCTCTGCGCGTTCCATTTTCTCTTCCGTCAATCGTGCGATGCGTGCACGCATGGTCGTTGGCGTGATTTTCCCTCGATCGACGAGATCAACGGGAGCTCGCATGATTCTCATTTGCCTCGAGGAGAAACAATGATCCGCGAACTTCTTCCACATCGTCTCGCGTACCTCTCGTATCCCCGAAGTAAGATCCTCCGTAAATATCGGCACTTTACGCCCTCGTTTCCTCGATCCAGAGTAATCGTTCCTTTTCGCGACGCTCCTTTCGCAATTTGTCGCGCTTTAGTTAGAGTTCCTTCCCACTTCTCTCCTTTTCTTCTCGTTCCTTTTTTTTTCTTTTCCTTCTTTTCGCTATACATCCGCGTCTTTACGGGATGAGGGGGAAGAGGAAAGAATTTAATTTAATCTTTCCTTTTTCGCGTTCATCGAAGAGCCGGGTATTTTGCCGCAGGCTCTCCACGGCGCCCGCGGATTCCCATCTCCGAGCGATCCCTCGCGCCCCAAGACACCGACGGGATAAAGGCGGCAACGGGGGAGGAGGGGTTGTACGCGTGTCCCGCAAGGATCGACGCTTTCGAGCGATTTTTACCAAGGAACCAGCTTAACGGAAGCTACTTGATCCAATCTCCCGCCGAGAGTATCCAGCCATTGGACGGGGCACGCTCTCTCTCTCTCTCTCTCTCTCTCTCTCTCTTTACGCAGGATGATAATATCCCGTGTATGGAATACCCGCGGTAACGGCTGTGCGCCGCAGCGGAAAAACACGAGGAGATGCACCGAGGAGGGSRGRGGKSGSGGGGGGGGGGGGGGGGRGGRGGGAATTATTTACTCGCATCCGTAGTTTTGTTTGTATCGCCGCACGCGTACGCGATAAATAGCATTTTAATCTCGCCGCAGCAGCATGCTAGGCTGATATCGCGTCGGGAATTATTTACGCTCGTTTCGAGCGGCCGACCGGGCCGCTTTATTTGTTTTCGCGGCATAAATACTTTTATATGCAGCGCCAGTACGTAGTTTTAATAATGCCGTCTCTCCGCGACGCTGCCCGCCGAATGTGCAAACGAAAATACTGACGGAATTCTCACGCGATGGAATTGCCTGCCGGCTCGCCGGTTGTTGCCCCGCGCCGCCGCCGCCGCTCGCCTGCCTGTCCCCCCCCCCCCTCGAACCGCGCTTCCGCTCGATCGCGATTCATCGCCGGTGATTTCCGTTCCGCGTGTCCTCTGCGGCGCGTTAATGCGGCAAAATAACGAGGGATTGCCGCCGCGTGCACGCTCCGGTTCCGCGAGCGGAATCTGCCCGTCGACCCGTCTTCCCTCTCTGAATGTCGAGATGGTAATACTTCGGGGAGCGGCTTCGCTGCTCGCTCAGCTTCGGAAATGTCAGGCGAGAAGCGATGTCCCGGGGGATTCCCGCGAGCTCCGCTTCCTCACAATATCGACACACATCGTGATTTCGCTGTCGGGAGCGCGTGTTTTCGAGCGAACCGGCTAGCGCGACAGCGAGGCTTCCTCCAAGTTGGGACTCGCGTCCGAAGAAGTCGATGGATTCGATCAGTGCGTGATTGCGGCGAGATAAAAAGCGACGGGATTAACGTCGCGCTCGATTTTTCGCGAGAAACAGACTTTCGCGCAAGCGCGGCCTGAAACGCCGCAAGCGCCGATGAAAATTGCCCACGCACGACGAGTTTCCCTTCTCGCCTGACGTAATCTCGCGGATAATCGCGATCGCGCTTAATTGATACATTTTTGAGCGAAGTTGCATTAAACTCGCGGCACGAGGGAAGGAAGGAGGAAGAGGCCGGCCGGAAGTTCTCGCAGCTCCAAGGAGCAGAGCGCGAGAAGAAGTCCGCGTTGCCTCCTCGCCCGTTCGGTAATTAGAGGCGATAGCTCGACTAGGTAGTTAAGGTCGTTACCGGCTCTCGCTTTAGCCCCCCTCCGGGTCAATTTCTGCTCCTCCACCCCCAGCTGGCCGGCTACTTTCGCGAAAGGCGCCTCACGGAAAACTCGCGGAACCAATTTGATAATATCACCGCCCCGCGCGCTCCGCTCTCCTCCGCTGCAGGAACAATAAAATTCCACACACACACACACGCGCGCGCGCGCACGCATTACGCTCGCGAGACCCCTGGGACACCCCCTGGGCGTCGCAGCGGTCGTAATCGTTTTTCGTCTTGCGTCTCCGGGACTGGCAGCGGACAGAGACGACGATGCTGACGCTGAGAAATGGGAAAAGTCACTCTTCCGCAACGCACCGGGGCCGCTCGGCCGCCGCCACGCGTGCGGCTCGAATAAATTCGACATTGTCCGCAAGATAAATCGATAATATCTCGTATCAATCTGCATTTCTGTCTGGAGGCTCGCTCGGATAAAATTCGCGTCACGCGAGCGTAAATGGTGCAAGTGCCCTCGCGAGAGACCATCGCGATTAAACGTCGGGATAATTTGACCTCCGGGGCGGCAATTAGCGTTGAATTCACAGGCGTTTTTTTAAGCGCGCGCTCGACGAAGGTATTTTATTTTCAGCCTCGAGTTGGCGGCCTACAGCCTCGCAATTGAATTCTCCGCCGGCATAGTCGGTCATAGGGTAAACGTCGGTGAATATTGCATTACGGCAAGTGCCGCGGCTGCGGCGGGAAGCTGTTTAGAAGAAAAGTGACAAATGGTCGCGCCGCGATCTATGAATATTCATCATGTCGCTGCGCGGACAACGCGACGGCGAAATAACGTTTCATTCCTCAAAAGTACATCGCGCGACTGGCACCGGGAGGGTTGAGAGGAGGGGTGGACGGTACCATGTGTTGTGTTGTGTGTGTGTGTATGCGTTTGATTCGCGCGCGCGCCGATCCTTTTCCCGCTTCGTTCGTTTTCCGAGAGACGGACGAGAGCAAAACAGGAACGAGGCTCTCGCCGCGTTGTGAATTATTGCGGCAATAATACAGATTTTACACATCCCCCGCCGGATGATATTTAATCGTCGATGCTGCCTAAATTGTTACGCGCGCGCGCGCGCGGAAAATGGGCTTTTTTATCGCGCGTCATTGCGCATTCAGGCAGCATGCAACGCGTATAACTTTTATTGCGCCGCGCTTTGTCATTTGCGAGCGAGAGACGCGGGGTGATATTGGCGCGGAGCGAGAGAGCGAGAGAGCGAACTGAAAAATGGAGGAGAGAGACGACGCGCGGATGATTGGTTTCGCAGACTTTCGGAAGATGCGGCGGAAGATCGCGCCTCGCCGGCGTAATTTATCCGCGGAGTCGAAATAACGCTACTGGCATAATAATTTAGACGGTGAATTAATTTTCTTCTCCGCGCAATTATCGGATCGCGCGGAGATCTTCGAGGACGAGATCTTCAAGGCGCGCATCCTTAATCTCTATTTATTAGAGCCGTTAAATTCAAGGGAGCGCGTAAACGCGTGGAACTCGAAACGGCGGAACTTTACGATGAAGGATCAGCGATCGCTCGCTGACGCTCGCTCGTTCCCGCCGATTTTCAACTGTCGAGCCGCGTCGATTGATCGCGCGAGCTCGCGCAAACGCTGCTAGCTTCTCGTCGCTAGCTTTTGACTCGCGCTGCATCGCGAGCGCTTCCCTCGCGATTCTCGCAATTCAGCGAACCTCGATGCGATTAATCGACATCCTCGCGTATCCAAACTCTTCTTCTTTCCCCTCCCCGTTCTCGCTCTCCTTCCTCGAAGGCTCCCTTGGTCCCCTTTCCCCCTCGTCTTCGATCTGCAGCCGAGCGTGCAGACCTAATCACGTGCACTCGGCGCCATGGAAGCTTCATACGCGTGAACGACCCTTTTCCCGTTTCCTTGAACCCCGCCGTATCAGTCACATCGCTAATTGGAAATCGCACGTGCGATCTACGGTGTCTCACGCCGGCAATTAAGCGTGCGTTCACCGCTAGCCGCCAGGTTGGCTAGGTGTTTACGGCGGTTGGAAAGTTCCAGGCAAAGTTCTCGCATCGATGGAGAACGCCATTGCTCAGCGCGACATTCGCGTCGGGCATATATCCGGGGGGATGTTAATGTACCCAGAAGAAGAATATGCGCGGTGATTTCCTTTTGTCACGACACGCGCATAAGCCTCCCGAAGCTCTCCTCGAGCTTCGCGGTTTTTCTTCCACGCGAGTGCGAGACTCAATTATCGCGCATGGTGTAAGTAAACGCGTGTTCGAGGGTTAAATGTTTTTATTGCCACGGACGTCGTTGTCATTAGGGGGCCTGCATAGAGGATTATCGCGGATAGAGGGAGAGGATTTTGCGCCGGGCGCAATTTTCAGCGCGGTAAATTATATATCCGCAGTACGATAACAGATTTCCATTAGCATGAGAGATAGGCGGTAATTAAAGGGATTAACGTGCCTGTAACAATGAGGTGGCGCGCAAAGGTATCTAATATTTTATATATTTATTCTCGCGTACGCGATGCACACGCGACGCGCCGGCATAGGTTTCCCGCGTTGATGCTTTTTAATTGGCGCGAATATTGTCGCGATTACATCGCAGCCGCATGAAAATAAAATGCTCATTACGAGCGCGGATCTCCCCATTAGTCCGAATCGCGCATGCTGAATGTTTAATGAGCCTCGTGGATAATGCAGCGACACGACCAGCGCTGGCGTTCTCACGATGCTTCGTGTCCGCGCAAACATTTCTAATCGTCGCGGCATCGGTTTATCGGAGCCGCGAACGGCGACTTTCGTTCGGCATGGAGATCGATAGATCGATCTTCTTCGCGAGACTTTCGAGACCAACGTCTCAGTCCGGCGAGAGAATCGCGTTTGCATTCTGCCGCTTGCCGCGAGCAATTAAGCCGATAACGCGGCACGTGGCACGTGAACGAGCGAGCGCGGAAGCCGCGCGAGAAAGAGAGAGGGACGCCCTGATCTTTCGATCGCTTACGCGAAATTAACATACTTCTGCTCGCGCGCTTCCTCACCCCGAGGGGGCGAGGAAACACCGATTATCGAGGCTTTCGCGTGCCTCGGAAGGTCCGCCAATTTTCGATGTCCGTCAAGCCCGACCGAGAAGCAGAAGCGGAGTACGTAATTTACGTTACGGAGTTTGGCGAACATGTATCTCTCTCTCTCTCTCTCTCTCTCTCTCTCTCGCTTTATTACTTCTTTTTTATTTTCTTGCCCTTTTTTTAACGGGTAATATAACTTCCGCGCGGCGCGCCGCGTGGAGCGCGCGAGTTAATTAAACTAATTTTTGCATATCGTCCGTTAATAACGGACGGCGGCGCTGCGCCGTTACAATAATACGCGCTGCTCGTCGTTGTAATGTTTGAACACACGTGCACACGGGCGCGGGCGGAAATATTTGATAATTATGTTTCAGCGTTGCGAACGAGGGCATAATACTTCCATAGTTTTTAATTACATTTTAATCGGCCTGCGGTTTAGCTGCGTTGAAATTGACGTTGCTCCAACTGCCGCTGAATTATCGGGACTCGCGGCTCCGCCAAAAGCTACCTCCGCTTCCGCGCTTCCGCTGGAATCCAATTCCGCGCGCGGGACGTCGCATCGCGATTAGTGTCGCAGTTCGACAGGTCGTAGTTCGAGTGTTGCGTACGAGTGTCTCGCCGTACTTCCGCCGGATATCACGCGGTGCCCTCAGCTGACGCCAGCTGGGGAACTAAGCCCCGGAAGCGAACCGGGATGGAACGAGACACGGGGGAGGGGTGGTTTATCTCGCGGGTGGCATAAGCGTTGCGGATATTATGGATAGTGGACTGAGTTACGGGCCAATATTTCTTCGTAATTATTCCGCGTTCCAAGGGCGGCGCAGCTACGAGCCAAGGTAGCATTGCCGAGAGGAGTCTAAGAGCGCCTTACTCACCCTCCCGCCTCGCCGTGCCGGCCGTGTTCGTGAATTTAAAGCTCGCGCCTTTTTGCTTCACCCCCGTACGCGATATTGGATATTTCTTTCTCCGTCATTTCGTCCCCGATTTCGCGACATCGTTCGGCATCGGTCGCTTAAATTCCCGATACCCATCGTTTTATCGCCCATCATCGTCCCCGTCCTCGTTGACGTTGGTTGCGTCGCCGGAGACGGGAAAACACGGGGGGATGACTGGGGGCGTGTTTCGCCGAATAGCGTTATTAGTCGATCGCTCGTGGATCGTGGTAACGATTCGACGGACGTTTTACGAGATTCCATTCAAGAGAGCGATGCTGTTTACTGCTGCTCCAGACACTGCGCGTCAACATGAAACGAGGACGCGTCTGCGTTTATTTATCCTTCGCTTAACGAACTCGCGGTCGAGGAAGCAAACTTCCCTCCTTCCTCCCGGAACTCTTTTTCTCCCGGAACACCCTCGAATCTACTTATCGGATCGGCAATTTGTCTCCGAGTGACCCGACCGAGTGCTGCTTCGCGGGATAAATAAGTAGGACGGTCAATGGAATAGGGATGAGAGGACTGACGGAGGGAGCGGGGACTCGCGTAAGGTCGTGCGTGTCGTCTTGGTTGCTCGTCGTCGCTCTCGAAGTTGCTTCGAGGAAGCGCGAGTGCGAACTCGCGACTCGTCGAAAGGGGAAACCGGAAAGCGGAACGCGGAATCGCGGATCCCGGCAAGCGTAAGTGTGCCATAAAAATGCGGATTCCGATAGGAAAGTGTGCCAGTGTGCGCAATGAGGATGCGTCCGCGATCCCGCGCTCAGCGCTCGCCGGCGAAACGGAGGTGGGCGTGGGGGGGGGGGAGGGCAAGGGAAGGGAAGGGAAGAAGGGGAATACCCGGCATTCGTGCGCGGGGAGCGTGTCCTGTCGCGCCTCTCCGGAAAGAATTCCCCGGCGACGTCCCGGTTCACTCATAACGAAGGTCGCAAATGAGGAGACGGGGAACGCGAGATAATGAGGGAGGGGAGGGGGGGGGGGGAGGAGTGGCGGAGAATCCGCGCGTAATTGCTCGCGAGGGTGTTTTTCTTTTCTTCGGGGATCGGCCGGCATGAGAGGACGGACTCGCTTAAGTTAATTCCTCGTTATTTCGCTACCTCTGGCGACGATTAACGAGGCGTCTAATAGCACCGAAATCGCTGCGGGGGCTGGCGATTAGTTCGGGGCAAGGGCACCCCCGGCGGGATAAATTCCCCAAGTTTTATCGAGTCCCACGCGGAAACGTCGTTCCGTCCGTCCGCCCGCGCGATCGTCCGGAATGTCCGCTATCGCGAATTTGATCCGTTCGGGTCTCGTCGTTGTCGCAATCTCGCGATAAATGAGAGAATCAAGAGAATCATGTCTTTGGATCCTGAGAGTGGAAAAGAGAAAGTAAAGGGAGACGTTAGAGGGGCCAAGTAATTTCTGCCGAGGTCAACTCTGACACGGTCGCCGATCGTTCGATTCCATTTGATCTTGTTTATATTGCCTGCATGCTATCGCGTGTACCCGCGTGTATTTATTTATAGCTATGAAATTCACGCGCGAACGACTGTTTTGGTTTGGGAATAATAAACTATCGCGCACGCGTTTTAATATCCATTTTATTCGCGTTATTTTTCGCTTTCGGGAATCTCCCGCTGGCGAAAATACGAAAACAATTGCGCGGCAATTTTCTTCGTGATGTTTGCCCACCTGATTACGTTCCGCGCGCGTTCATGCGCGTATTGCCGTATGTTTGCTTTAGAAATAGCTTCGTAAATTCACACTCCCATTAATTAAACTCAATTGCCTCGCCAATTTTAGTCCGCCGCGCCCGACGAGTCTTTTTAAGAGTCGCGACGGTTTTCCTCCTTTTCTAATTACTTTGAATGCAGCTCGTTACCGTGCGCTTACCGATTACACGCGCGTCTAACTCGGCCGCGTTGGCAAACGCGAAATTGCGACAACAATAGCAGCGACGAACCGGCCGGCGTTGTTATCAACGAAAAGATGCCTTTCACAAACTGCTAACGTGACTTTATTGTTCTGCCGGCACCATTGTATCGGGTTATTTTCAATCGGCGGAACAATATCTGAATTAATGAAAGCGTTCTGGATACGCGCGCGCGCGCGCGCGCGGAGAAACAATTACTTTCCGACCGCTGTCTTGAATTTATCTGCCGAACTTTTCTTTCTTCCTTGCTTTCTTTTTTTCTCCCCTTTCTGCCCCCTCTGTGAATCATCACCCCGCTGTATCACAGCGGCGGTACAATGCGTCGACCGAGAATTTTCCTCGCATCACTCGCTCGCTCGCTCGTGTCACGCCGTGCGCGTTGTAAACGAGTACTCGCTGCCGCTGCTCGTTCAATTAAAAAGAAAAGAGAGAGAGAGAGAGAGAGAGAGAGAGAGAGAGAGAGAGAGAGAGAGAGAGAGAAAGGGAGAAGAGAGAAAAAATGCGTTGCCCGCGCAGGGGCAAAAATTATTTCGGCAAAGGCCGGGCGCGAGCGCGTTTCAGATAAATGTTGTAGATTACTTCGCGAGAATGACCGCGTTTGCATTCAATTTGCAGAATTTTTCTCTGGTATTTCGCGCGCGCAACAAAGCTATGTGCGCGAGGTTGGATCGTCAAAAGACTCGGTCGCGCGCGCATGCGCGTGGCGATCTATTTTCCGTGATCGCTCGTATCTCGGAATGAAGCTTAATTGAAAATATTCGATGCGCGCGTTTGTCCGCCCGCGCCATTCGACAGTGGATGGACAGTGTAAATAAAACGCCATTATGAATTCCATCTTGAACAGCGCGTCTGTCCGTGTAACGTTGTTTATTTGTCGGCGCGTAATTATACGCGCAGCTCGCGTAATTCGCGTTCGCGAATTTTCTTATGCCGCGTCGCGCATTCCGGCGCTAACGGCGCGCAATTGTTTGCCACGTTTGACGGATGCTGCTCCCCTCGCGATAATGCGACGTGTAAATTTGATCGGATGTTCAAATAACGGCGACTGCCATTCTTCGACCGGCCGCGCATTATTGCGTTTCCGATAAATACAGAATTTATTGCCGGCCTCGGGCCCGTATCAACGCACCGTAAACCATATTATTCCACTCGTCATCATGAGCATTTTCTCGAAACCCGAACATAAGATGCAAATATTGTTAATATTATGTATATAATATTATATACATAGTTTTATATATGTATGTATATATATATATATCTTTTCTTTTTTTTTATATAATCTATATAAATCTATATAAATCTATATAATTTATATAAAATAATATAATATTGTTTTTAAATAATCGGAATCTTAAGATACTTTGTATACGCTTCTGGTCGAAGGAGATTCCGTTGGTGTCGTTTACATCGCGCGGCCATGTATCATTCGCACAAGCCACAGATTGCAGATGATTCCGGCTGCTGATGAAAATCATGTTTCTGCTTTCAGGATGGTCCGCATGATCGGCGATGAATTCCTCACGGAGGAACGGGACCGAAAGTTCTACGCCGATCACTACACGTGCTGCCCGCCGCCCCTCTTCATCATCCTCATCACCCTCGTGGAGGTGAGTAGATGGAGTTATCTTTCTGCTTTCTCGTAACGAGCGAGGCGTGCGTCGGATAATGCATCCTATCGCGCTTTGATCCTCTCGCACTTTGCTGTAATTAACACGTTTTAACGGATTCCATTACGCCCGCGGTGCGGGACGGGGAGATGCGCCGCCAAAGCGCGTACGAGCCTTTCTTTGCTTTGCAGAAGAATGCTTTGAGAAATAGAGGGAGAGAGAGAGAGAGAGAGAGAGAGATGCTCCGGCGCCTCCGTAGCGTTTCCATGTTGCTGCAATCTTGAACAACGACATTTACAGCGGCGGTTGTTGGCTGCGCTTCGGCTTCTCTTACCATCCATTCTTCGTACATGAATTCGGCAATCACGAACATGACGTCCTCCGAGCGTCCTTAAGTCGATTATCCCCGACGCCACGCGGATTCTCGCCTCCTCTCGGGCGTGCGCTGTCGCAGTTGCCGATCAAAGATCGCAGCTTCCGAGGGAGCGATCTAATATTCTTCGTGATCAAAGAGCTAAACCGCGTCCGGAGGAGATGCGCGAACGCGCGGGCTCGTCGTCCATCGTCCCGTGCTCTTCATTATTTTCTACATTTTCGCCAAGATGAATAGGTAAAGTAATCCCTCCCCTCCCTTGTAACCAGACCGCGCCAGATATTACGCGTATGCATATTACCTCGTCCCTTTGATCTCGGCGCACGTCCCTGTCGCGACTAATATCTCCGCTTTGAAGCCTCCTTACATCCACCAGCTCCCCCCCGCCGCTTTCTTCTCCCTTTCCGCCGCGCGTTCTAATGATCATTCTTCCTTTCGCCTTCCCTCTCTGCAGCCCTTTTTGCAGCCGCGGCACGCGCGCCGCGAGGATTCCTCGGCACAGATTTATTTTGCTGGCCGGCTTCGTTACACGGCGATTTTACATCCGCCGCAAAGGTAATTCGATGCTCGTGAGCCCTCGTTAAAGCCCTCGCATGTTCCGCGGATACGAACGACATCTTGCGCAATGATGCTAATTGTAATCGCGTCTGCTTACTGCGGCTATCTCTCTCTCTCTCTCTCTCTCTCTCTCTCTCCCTCTCTCTCTCTCTGTTTTTCTTGCTGGATCTTTCGCTGAGCGTTCTCCCGCGGTGGCACCGTTTTAAATATCAGAGATCCGTTTAACGTCAATGCCGAGATTTGCACGCATTGCAGGAGCCGGAAAATTCTCTCACGAATGGCTCTTGCCCGGTTCGCGCTAGAAGAAACGCAGGTTCTCCAGGTGCCGACGAGATCTGGACGAGGGAAGCTTCCCTCGATTCGGAAGGGAACGGAGGGCCGACACGGCGATTTGACGAAATCGCGGAATAACGATCGAAGCGAGCTCCTCCGCCGGTCAACGAATTTTCGTCTCACGTTCCAGGTTCGCGCGACGAAACGGGCTTCGGAGCCCGTTAATGTTAATCCAGCTGTCGTTAATCCAGCGGCTGGAATTACGCGCCTCCGCTCGCATGCTCGCCGCCTCGTCGCCGCAATGATAAAATTAAGCATGATGCCGGCTCGGCCGAAACGAATGCAACGAGGCATCGCCGGCAGATTTTTCGCATTGCCACGCGCGCACGCGCGATATTAACGATAGACTTTCGGAATCGGCTCTGACGAGACGCGCTCAGAATTGCGCGCGAAATCGGCAGGCGAGATTAATACTAAATCCAATTTAATCGCCTTGCATCTTTTCCTCCACGTGGAGCCGACGAAAATGAAGCCGCGGATCTGTCGGATCTGACTCTCCGCGAGTGTATCCACATGTCTCAACGATGTTTCAGAAGTCATCATCGAGATATTTAACGAGTAGTATCGAGTAGTGACGGATGATGATCGGCGGCCACTTTATGCGTGCGGTTAAAGCCGCGATGCAATTAGAGCCGCGTTTCAGCGCCGTTTTTGTTTCTCCGTCCTTCTTCTCTCCTCTCTCTCTCTCTCTCTCTCTCTGTTTTCTTTTTTTTTTTCGTTTTTCCTCCTCTTCCTCCACTCCCCAATCATCGCGCTTTCCGATGCGTGGGTCGCGCGAGCGAGTTCAAGTCGAAACGCGGGCGTGTCCGGTTTGATGCGCTCGTTAATTAAATCCCAAAGTGCCGCCACGGCATAAAAAACCGCGCGGTGTCCCGAAATGACGACGCGTGCGATCGCGGGGTGAAGGAGGAGGAGGAGGAGGATAAGTGGCCGCGACGTACGATGTATAAATCGCTATCGGTAAGTCCTCTAAAAGGATACTTAATTGCCGTTGCTCGGCTCGTCATATTTCATGATTCAATTAAGTCACGAGTATCGCGCTTCTTTTAGCCCGGCTAAAAGGCTGCGCATTCGTAATTCCATCCGGATGGAGGCTGAAATTGGATTTTAGCTTGCAGTAAGATGCAAATGAAGGAGCGAAAAGAGAAAGCGGAAGAAAGGACGCGGACGTTACTGATGAGTAAATCGACTTTATTTAGGCATGGAAAGACGTTGCCGTAATTTTCGCCATTCGGCTGGCGCTTTATTAATTCCCTCGAAGCTGCCTTAGAGAGATTTCGTCGCGAGGTCGGCGGGGAGGGAGAAGGGAGAAATGCCTTCCTTTTCGTTCGCTATGCCGGGCGATTAATTTAATTCTCAGGTATTCCGTGTCGCGAGCATGCCTGCATCGCAGATGCTCGCGATATTATACTCGTGGCTTGCCGCGAACGGGTCGCCTTCGGGTGGTGCTAAAGGGAATTCCTATTGTAATTGTAAGCGGCTCAAGATAATTTATTCCGCGCAATTACGCCGGGGCAACGCCGATATCCCCGATAACAGCGCGAGAGTGAAAAAATAAATGACTCTCGCCGTTATTCTGAAACGAATTAAACGGATAATAAAATTGAATGAACCTAATCGTCAATTACGAGATCCCGATTTGGTCATGAAAAATTAGCAGTTGTAAAGGAGAAGAAAGATTACCGCGCACTTTGATAAAAAGTGCATAATGTATAATACATAAGACACATAAGTATCGGAATTAAATCGATTGCACAGTACGCAGCGTGAGTGCCACGTGAAATTATTCGTTCAACGAGTTCCCTAAAGAAGTAGAAACCGAGCGATGGTCACGTCTGCATATTTACGTACGCATATCATCGCGGTTTACTCGTCAGAGTAAATTTCACCTCAATTAAATCGTCGAATCGTCGTAAACGCGACGTAGAAAGCGAGTCTCGGAAGCACTCGCTAATCGACAGCCCGTATCCCAGCAGGAGCACCCTTGTTTGCCCTCTCGAGGGATGGATGAAGACAGGTGGAAGAGAACAGGAAGTTGAGCAGCCGTAATTTTAAAGGGCTCGCAGTTAATGACCATTAGCGACTTAACACGGCGGGTTAACGCATGATTCACGCGAGATTGTCACATTCGGCCAGATTCTAATTATAATTTATCGCCCGTATGTGGTCTCGTCTTTCCTCTCTCTCTCTCTCCTCTCCTAGCCGATACCGAGCCCCATTTCTCTTTCGAACCTTCGTCTCACGCGACAAACTCACGTGTCGGCCAATAACGCGCATCGATTCCCGAAACATCGCAATCCAGGATCGTGCATTATTTCATTTGACCCGCCATTTTTCATTCCAATTCCTTAACGAGTCTGTCGCTCGATTAGAATATTGATATGGTAAATTTAAACGTCCACTCCGACGCGCGTGACCGATTAATTAATTAATTTGCGCGGCGAGCGATTGAAAATAACCGGCGCTCCCCGCATTTCTTGCCTCGATGATTTTCTGATACGGCCATGAAATTTACCGGTGGCCCGCCGGAGCAATCGAGAAGCGATTCCTCGATAGCGCGAGTAAATGTCAGCGCGTAACGTTCTCCTCTTCTCTGTTGATGTTTGATTTCCCAGCGGCGAGTAAAAGCAAGTAAATTATCGACCCTGTACGAGCACAGGAGGACGCGAAGAGCAGGCGGTCCAGCTTCGTTTCATCTCGTTGTGTTAATTTTTCGCAAAGTTGTAACACGAATTCCGGATTGCTTAACACGCGCGTCCACGTAACAGCGCAGCGACCACGTGTACTCACGCACGTGGTCTCGACGTCACATAACCATTACGCGACGCTCAGCTGATCAGCTGATCAGTTTTTCGTCACGTGCGCAGTCACGTGACTCGCTCACCAGTCATCTCCGCCGCTGTGCACGTAATCGCGCGTTGACGTAATTATCGATGTCTCCGCGCGGGAAAGTCGCAGCGGTGTGAAACAAGTTTCAGCCGAAAGCCGAAACTCTGGCACTTTCGAGGAGATTGTGCGTCTACGCAATAACGACGAGATGTATGTGCGTGTGCGTGCGCTTATTACGCGAAGCTGCCGCGAATCGAGCCATTGAATGATCACTTGTGCGCGTAATTCCGATCGCGACGTCATTGGAAACAAGATTGTTCATTAATTCTTCGCTCGACGGTTCGATGATGATTCGCAAGAGATTTCGGAAATGAGCGCCCGCGGAGGTAACGATGAAGGAGGGATGGCATCCGTGAATCCATCTGACAACATCTCGCGGATCGATCTCTCGCTCATCGCGTAAAGTCTCATCGCGATGATCAATCAGCCGCATCCGCGATTGCACGAGAGCCGGAGTTTCACTGGAATTCGAAAGAGTCACGTAATGCGCGGATTATTCCCTTTTCGCGGCGTTATCGTATTATCCGTGCGGAACGTGGTTTTTCCCGCTAATTGGTATCCTACTTTCGAACGAGCTTAAGCATGAATCAATATAAGCGGCCGTTTCGCTAATTAATACCGATCTTCTTCCCTTTCTTATTAGATATCGGTTCTAGTGACCGCGCGCTTCTTCCCGTTCATTCCTCGCCTGTTGTCTGTTATCGCGCAGCTTTGCGAAACTAATTAGCGGCTCGTTCGCGTTTCCATCGCATTAACATGCTTATTGTAACAGCTGATGGTTTTCTTGCTCGTGCATGTCTTTCCGGATCGATGCGAAAATATAATCCGCGCATAAAATATCGCGGCATAGTGGAAGAAGCGCGCTCGGCGCTATTTAACGTGGTTCGAAACATTTCCGAAACGCTTGATTTATTATGAAACTCGCGCGAGTCATGCTTGAGAGCATCATAAAATCGTATTATATCGAAATACATTGCAAAATTGCTTAACTTATATATATATATATATATATATAATAAAGTTGTAGTTAATTCACATTTGTGTCTGTAACATTTTTATGCGCATGTAGGAAGAACAATTGATATAAATCGATGTCCAGTTCTGCTTCTTCGAGTTTGCATCCTGTCAAGCTTATCAGGCTTAGTCTCGTGAGAATTAATCTCTTAGTGAGAATACAATGCCGCCTGCAACTTGGCGCACCCAAAATATGCATATACATATTATTTGTGTAATAACTAACATTGTCTGTTCTGCTTTGCAAGCTCACCACCATATTTCGCGGCAATGAGCGTGCCGCGAACTTTTATCTCAGCGCGGGTGATGCATTGTCCCGGCATCGCGACGCTCGCGTCGTTCTTCGGCTCTTCTCGCCTAAGTCGGGATAGCTTTAGCTGGCGTCTCTTTTCTCATCCGTATCGTCTTGCGAGTGTTTCTCCTCTCTGAAGCGTTCTCATTCGCTTTCCATTCAGCTTGCAACTTGGAAATAGCTCGGTGTAGAATTTTACTCAAAAACGCAGTTGGAGGGATTAATCTCGCAGATGGAACCCGATGAAATATCAGATACGCTAGAAGAAAAGAAATAATGAGGTGTCGGCTGTGGATAATCATGTCGATTGTATCTGCGCTTTCTCGAATCTATCGCAGATTAGCAACAGCGGCGGTAAAAAGAGCCGAATATAATTCACAAGGGACTGCTGCTATCCAGCTGCTGGATCGAAAGTTTTCCTATCAGCTATTTCTTTTACATTCGTGTGCATTTCTGATGCGCATCTTTTCCCGCGTATAGAATAGATTCGAGTAATCCGCGGCGCGTTTTTGCATTTCTTTCTATCGTTTTACCGAGAAGCTAAGGATCATTATTAGGGATCGATGCTCACTACACCGCGAGCAATTTTAATTAACTGAATTCATTAAATCTTTTTCATCTCATTTGCCAGCGTGAACGTAGCTATATATATATATATATATATATATATATATATAAACATGCATATTTGCGACACTTTGTATTTACTGCTTAATCTCCAAAATTATCTTTTTATCTTCTTGTAGTCTCCTTTTCTCGAGTTTATTTACTATTCACGCCCACGTTTGCTCTCACTCTCTTGTTTCGCGGCGCCTTGTAGGGTTCGATGGACGTACATAGGTACTTCCGAGGGGGGCATCATGTGTTGACACCGAGCGCGGGGAAATAAAGGTGCAGGATGTACAGGATGTTTATATATTTAGGGCGTGCGAGAGAACACGTACGTAAGGGACAAGATCGTGGAAGAACCTCCACTTTCCGCTCTGTCTTATCCTCTTCCAACCCTCCCGGGCGAGGGTAGATGTCGTCGTTCCGCGCTCATCCCCCTCGTTCAGCCGTCTGTCCGACGTTTGGGAGTCGCCGCGAATAAATGTCTATCTGTTTTGTCGCGCGACAGC
Source organism: Eciton burchellii (assembly GCA_020341155.1). Lineage (NCBI taxonomy): Eukaryota > Metazoa > Arthropoda > Insecta > Hymenoptera > Formicidae > Eciton > Eciton burchellii. Next base: position 219,216 of record JAHMML010000106.1, on the reverse strand, counting down.
CAAAGTTGTTTCTCGGCTTTCCACGCGTTTCCCTTTTCGGCTTTTTCTCCTCTCTCTCTCTCTCTCTCTCTCTCTCGCTTCATGACTGACCTGCCCGATTGTGAGATCGAGTGCGCTCGAAATTTCAGGGTGAAATGGTTGGCGATGCTGCGACGCTCTCTCGTCCTAGCCTTGGAATCGGCCTTCCATCGGCGATGAAAGATTTGACACGAGGGAAGTTGCTGACTCGATTATCCCCACGGCTTTACCAGAAAAGACCCCCCTGAATGACCACAATACGTAACTGGATACTTTTAATCGTAGACTGTTCGACGCGTATTCACGCGGATCTCCGGGATTCGCTGACGCGTTGCTCGCTCAGCCGGCCAGTTGCGATCCGAGATGATGGACATTCTCTCATTTGGCGTTCCGTGTGATACCGTATAATAGCATCGACGTTATCGTAATGGAACGTCATGACCATTATAATGGTACGCGGCGACGCGATATACTTATGCGTTATGCATATTTTTTTACGTTCCCACCGTAGCGAGTTATTATCGTCGCGCTGATATCAGAATCGAAGTCTCGGAATGAATACGTTTGTCCAAATAATTATATCAAGGGAGGTATATAACTAGAGACATATTCTTGAATAATGCATAAGCATATTTGCGATCTTGCGAGTATGCTATTCAGAAGTGTCTAGCTATGGAATATTAGTTTAGTAGATCTGTAGGTTTCTTTCTCTTGATTCTTCTCACTGTTTCTCTTGCTTTGGTAAGGTTGGATGCTTTCCTAATCTGTCGTTAATTATAATCTTTGACGGAATTCCTCGATGGTCTCTTTGATGGTTGGTATCTTAAGATCACGACGGAGTATCATTTGTGACGTACCAGCGGGCATTAGTAATTATCCCGAAGACCTTTGATCGCTATCTTTGCAGTATCTCAAGGTTGGAGTTTGCGACTGTGCCCCAGAGTTGAATACCGTATGTCCAAATGGGTTTTGGTATAGTTTTGTACAGTTTGTTTTCCAATTGTGAATTTCTACCTATTAATCAGTACATTTTACTTAGTTTGAGTCCGAAAGGTCTGTGTTTATGGCATATATATTTTTTCCAGTCAAGTTGCCTGTCGAGATGCGTGCCGAGATACTTGGCGTCTTTGGCTTGTGAATCTGAGTTCCATTTAGATGGACAACAGGACAGGTTGCGATGCGCGTGGTGAATGTAACACGAATCTACTTGTTTTCATTGACTTGGATCAAAGTTTTAGCCAGTTCCAGTGGCTCCTGCGCATGCGCGTGTGCTTCTGTTGAAAGCCGTTGCTTTTTAGAGCTGAATATCATTGACTCGCATCAATCGCCGACGGTTTATCACCTGTTAGGACCTGTTAACTGGAATTTTCTTATGTACTTTCAAGCTTCTTTTAATCCTCTGACTCGGTTTAAAAACTCGGCAAAATAAATGATAAGATTAACCGATGGTAAGGACACCGATTTTGATGAATACCCATTACTCATTCCCAGCGATACCATTTGCGTCGGTTTTCCTATTTTTATTCCCTGTTGACCGGAGACAATTACATGGGCCCACTATCTCCGCAATACGAGCTGCTCTCTGTGATGAAGAAAGATGCCGAGTCTAAAAGTGCGCAAATCGAAACCAATTTTCCTCATCTTGAAATCATAGTTTCACCTTAATCATCTCCAACGGCACTGTCCCTATGCTCGTAATCATGTTGATTATTTGCGCCGACTCCTTGTTCGCTTTATGCAAACTGAGCCGCGGAGCCGCGGACTCTATGGCGCCTATATGAAAGAGCCTATATTGTGCGCTTATTCGCCTTGTGTACTCGCGATTATCGGACAAATCGTCGGCATAAAAGATAAGGGATTTAATGCCGATTCGAGCCGCAGATGACCGACTAGTTCTATGGACCACTTTGAATCCAGAACGCGATATTTCTTTCGCATCGAATGATAAATTTAATGTGTTCATTTAACAGCTCTTTTCATATATCCAATGTGAAACGTTGCTTGTCGCATTGTTTTACGCGTGGTTTCGTGAAGAGTACTTCTTAGAGAGATTCGCGGCGTGATGAATTAGATTTCGCCGATAGTTTACGTATCGTCGCTCTCGCAAGGCATCGTTTCGTCTCCTCGTAATGAGATTTGACCTCATCAATTTTGTCAGTTGCACGCATATATATGTGTGTGTGTGTGTGTGTGTGTGTGTGTGTGTGTAAATGTCTATATGCATTTATTGCGAGAATATAAACAAACTAGTAATAATCCTGAGGCGACTTAGTGATGATCCGCGAAGCGGATTCCAACCTCTCGCGACTCGCGTAACGGATCTAATCTCTATCATACCAACAAGACATGCGACGGAGAAACCAAATATGGATAAAACTACCCCCGTGGCAGATCAGGTATCAATCTGGAAAGTCTATCCTCCTCGAAGAATAGCCTCAGGGATTCTGGGGGAAAGCAACAATTGTTTGGACCAAGCTCTTCAGGGAATACTCAAACCGAGGAATGGATAATACGTATATATGAATATGCAGAACACAACTAATATCTGAAAGAAGATAGTACTCAACAAAAAAGGCCTTGTGACAGAATCCTGAATCCATTCATGCAATAGAAACACACGAGAACCGAAACCTACTGGCTTGATCCTCAAATACCGATTTAATAATCTTGATATGCGAGACATAGTTAAGTCAATATCCAAGACAGAAAACAAAATATCCAAATCTCCACCAATTTTTCTGGCTGGAATCGCAAACGTTATACCGCTCACGACTCTTTAGACAGCATTGCTAAAAATGAACACAACATGAAAGTGTTGTGTTATTAAATAACACCCAGATCAGAATTCAACGTAATAAATAGAAGTTATCTATAAAATTAACAGTTAAAGAATTACAGACCAGAAATACGAATTTTCATATCCACAAAATGAAAGAAGAAAGAAGTTTTAAAGTTGTCTTGAAAAATGTACATGCATCTATCAAGAAGATTTAAAGAATTAAAACGAGATACAAATAGTAAAGATCACGCAGTAACAAATATATGGAACCTGCGGCGAGGAATTAGAAAGGAACTCTTATCCATGTTTTTGGTGGAATTAAAAGCAGCAGCTGATAATAAAGATATATATGATATAAACTTCCTATTGCAATACAAAGCAAAATTTGAGCAACATCATAAAATGTGAAATACCGCAATACTCTAAATGCCAACGATATGACCATACAACGATATGACGATATGACCATAAAAAAAATTTCTGTTATCGTCAAGTGTGCTGGAGGTCATGGTACTGTCAAATGTCCAAGGAAAACAAGATCTGAGACTGTTAAATGTGCAAGGCATCATCCTACAAATTACAAGGGATGCCGGGTGTATAAGGAACTACAAAGGAACATATTCCCAGCACTAAGGAAAAAGTAAATTCCTCCAGCCCCATTAGCTAGTAATGTGCACTCGCAACCAAATCAAACTTATTCATATACTCAGGCAGTAAAAACGACACCTCTGCAAAATGTCAATAAACTATGCTCGAATACAAAACGCTGTACAAGCAAAGGATATTCTGGAATTAAAGAATATGATAAAGTGTCTCCTGGACACAATGTTGAACACATTAATAGCTTTTATTACCAAAACGCTATAATGGCGTCATCACTTAAAATAGTAGCGTGGAATGCTAATGGCCTGCTCCGACATATAAAAACGTTCATCCTTAACAACAATGTAGATACAATGCTAATATCGAAGAGTCAGCAAAAAACGTTACTTCAAAATACCATCTTATTTACACATCCAAACGGCGCAGCACGGCACCGCCATTATCATTAAAAACAACATACGACTTTCATCACGAATTAGAGAATTTTAAAAATGATTTCTTACAAGGCACTATGGTAAAAATTGAAGATTGGTCTGGCTTGGTTTGTTATTTCATTTGTCAGCGAACAGTTTGAGGCTTTCTTTGAACAAACAACACTTTGAACAATTTGAAACCCTAGGCGCACGCTTTATAGGTGATTATAATGCCAACACCAATACTGGGATCCAGACTTAGCGCGCGTGGAATCGCAGACGCGCATACCGATCTCGAAGAGACGCAGAAGGCACGAAATCTCGGCATTCAGCATTCTCTCGGTCTCTTCTGGAGTTAGCTGGCCTAGCTAGCGACAAGTGACAATCTTTCGTGCGGAAGCGGCCTTTATTTCTAGCTATCTTCGCCTCGCCACGCACTCATGCAAAGGATGCTCGAGATGTTGACGATCTCCAGTCGTCGTTTCGAGGATCGATACTCTCGATCCACTTTGGCTCTTCCGCGTTTTCAAGTTCTTTTGCCCGATGCTCGTGCCGATGCACGATCCGAATGATGCTTTATCGATACGTTTTGTCGCTTTCTTGCTCGCCTCCCGTTTCCTCTCTCTCTCTCTCTCTCTCTCTCTCTCTCTCTCTCTCTCTCTCTCTCTCTGCCTCTTGCGCTCGCTTGCAATGTCGGGCTGGCCGGACTGGTAAAGGTCGGGTCACAGCGCGCGCTAAGGTCCCGCGGATCTTTACGAGCACGCGCCGGTTTTGTCGATGTCGAGCGGCGACAGGTCGCTTGGTGAAACTCGAATTTGCAGAGCTAAAGCGAGAGCGATGCACCCGAGCGATGCTGCGTTTAACGTTAAACGCGGCCTGATACAAAGGCGAGGCCACGTCCCGTGACGCGGCATGAAGAAAACGATACACCGGCTGTACATAATGCATCGTCGGACATTAGATCCGCGTCCGATGCTGCAAACGAGCCTTATCTCTCTCGACACGGCCGTGTTGCGAGCGTCGTTCAACGTTAATTGCGCGGTTAAATTAACCTTCTCCTTTTTTTTTTCTTTTCTTTTTTTAAACGACAACAGATGACCGAGTCCGTTGTTGATCCATGTCCAACGACAGTTGAGTTTGATTTACAATCATCCGCAATTTCGATACGTTGGGCGTTACATTAGATCGTTTAGTCCATAGCTCACGTTGTTGGCGAGTGCAATTTGCAGACCGAACGAGATTGGCAAACTGCTTCTTGGATCCTTGATCCTTGATGGCGTCGGGTCGTGTCAGTCGTGCACGATAAAACCGCAAAGTTCCACGGCTGACAGGACGACGACGACGACGAAGACGACGACGACGACGACGACGACGACGACGACGACGACGTGTAAATCCTTCCGCGCGACCCGGAAAACCGAGCGATACAGAGCGCGACAGCCGGAAACTCGACGACCTTGAGATAAGGGCTGCCGGATATTACGAAGACGTCGAAGCAGAGCTCGCCGGCCAGCCTCTCCCTCCCCGCGCGTACGGCCGAAAGGAAGCCGCCGGGTGAACCGTTCGCTTTAACCGCTGCACTTTAACCGTTGCACGTCGCCTATCTCTCGGCTTAACGGCCAACACCCGCTCGAGTTGCGCCACCCCCTTCCGCAGCCACCCCTTTCCCATGCTTACTCTCTCGCCGGTTAAACTAACGTCGTTACGGCGAGGCGCGGTATCGCGGAAAAGATTGTCAGCGGCCGCAAACTACGAGCGCACGAATATTACGCTGTCGGGCGAAACGTCAACGCTTTCGAACGAACGCGTTCGAGAAGCCGCGCGAGACGCGGAAGCTGCGATGTAGCCGCGATGGCATCGAGAGATTCGCGCCGGCGATCGGGACACAGATACGCCGCAACGCGGAGCTCAAAGATTTCGATCCGGCACTTGTACGTTCCGAGTTGTTGATCTCTCGAACGGAGCGATGAATTGCGAGAATCCTTTATCGGAGGATCGACGCAATTCCCTTCAGATCAGATCGGATTATTAATTAATTATCGTTCGTCGGCTCGACGGCGATGATCGCAAATTCCGGCGGTCGTGCAATTACGTTCCCTTCGTCGCTAATAATTTCTCGCCGTCGTTGACTCGGAGGAAGCCTGAGCCCCAGGATTTCGGGCGTTATGCGAAACAGCCGGGCGATACACGGCGGATATGAGAAGGGACGGAATTCGGGGCTGTCCACCATCGAGGACGTCGGAAATCCCGCGCGCTCCCTCCTGAACACGCATATATATTCGGTCCCTCCATGACCGACGATTGGCTCCCGCTCGAGTTCTCCCTTACATCACTGACGTGGCGCGAGCGGAAATTGATTAATGCGATTCCAACGTTCCGATCGTCTTTGTCTTCATGGATCCAACGGAGTCAACTCGTCGTGACCCGCGTCGCGAGCGGAATCTCGCGCGAGAGTCGCCGTCTTCGCGCGATCGGGACGACTCTCGTCGACTCGAATCAGATCACTTTTCGGACGATCCCGAAAAGTGTATGTCGTGGATGTATCGTGGAACCCGGCAAGATTTCCTGCCGGCCACGTGCGACCTCCAGTCCGCCGAATGGGAAAGCAACGCGTTCTCATTCGCGATATCGAATTTGCATATCCAAGTATCCGCATAATGCGCACCGTAATCGCGTCAGGCATGACAGCGGACTTTGAGCATTCACCTTACTCGGCATTCGAGTAATAATATTAAAATCTCCCTCGCGCAAGAATGCGATCCCGATTTCAGATTACGGAATCGAGCCGATTCTCGTGTGTGCGCGCACGTGTGTGTACGCGACACAGGGATGCACGTATAGTGCCCTTCAAAATTCAATTCCGCGACTTCGGTCCGCTCGATTCCGCGACACTCGACCATCCGGCTCTCTCTCAGGGAATCGAATTTCCATCCGTTTCGATCGCGCTGGCGGACGTCGGCGGAATATCGGTCGCGCGGCGACCGGTCGGTCGGATTATTATTTAGCGGCTGACCGCGCTCCCCGTGCGCGATATTGAGATGTAACCGAATCATCCCTCTCGTCCCGTCACCGCGTTCGCGCTCGCGACCGCTCGCCCCCGTTTCCCCTGCGGCGGAAACGATTTTACGCGGCCGCGCGAAAGATCGCGCGTCCATTCTCCGTCGAACATCGACGACGGTGGATATTTCGCGTGCGCTAACGCTCGCCGAGAACCATTCCGTGATTGCTTCGGATTCGCTCGTGCCTCCGATTTTCAATTATTCAGACGCGACAGCGCGATCCGAGAGTGAACGCGGTCGAAAAATTCTCGACGCGGTTTCGAGTGACGGGTTATCATTGTCGTTCTTGGCGAGGGCACAATGCGATCATCGGTATAACGCATGCCGGCTAAATGCTACGTAAACTAATGCAACGGACGGGGGGGGGGGGAACGCTGGCGCGGAAATCGCGGAAACGACGACGAAGCTGCGATAAATTTTTTACGACCCGCTCGTGCAATCGTAACGATTTCATCGTTCATCCGCGAGCGAAAACAAAACGCGCGCGTATCTGCGCGCGGCGCCGCGCCGCGCGGTTTATGCGGGTGCATCCTCCCCTCCCCCATCTCCCCCCTCTCCCCCGTCTCTATCTCCTTTTTTAACTGTTAATTCAGCGCACCGCCGACCGATATAATATTCCCTCTGACGTCCGCACGCGGGACGCGATATCTCGCTTCGTGGCTGCGTGCCCGCGTTCTGCCGTCATCTTGTCCCTCTTTCTCCGACTTCCGCCGAGGAATATGGGCCGCCAGCGACTCTCTCTCTCTCTCTCTCTCTCTCTCTCAGCATTCCGGGACGACGTTCCGAACGGTCGCTGCACGTGAGAGCGGCCGTTTATCCAGCCGCGCGCAGACTCTCGCGAGGCGCTTTCTTCATCCGCGAAATTGATCCCGCGTTATCGCCGCGTTATCAATAATAATTGCACCGTCCAATTATCGCGAGCGCGCCTCTCGGTAGGACGAATGATAAATGTGCGTTTCCTCATGGCGAATATTTGCTGTCGCGACCGACAAGTCGCGATCCGGCGCGCTAATTTAGAAGATGATTTAATAAACGAAAGCGTGCACACTTGGATACCGGCACAGGTGCGTGTTTAACGTTGCAGCTCTTGGCACGCTTGGCGATGTCAAAAGGAATCCCGGCTGCATAACAATCCCGGAAATGAGTGACACTTCCGTCACTCGGCGGAAGGAAGGCAGGATCGCGCGATCACGCGAGCCATCGTGATTTTTCTTTGGAACGGACGCCGCTGCGTTGAAAAGCGAAAAATTACGCTCCGATGCGCTCTGATAATCCCGCGGCCGCAGCCGCGCATTCCGCGAGATTTTACTAGACAGCACGTCGGAATGTCTCCCGGCTGCCGTCGCGTTAACGGCCGACGATTTTCGCGCGATCATGCCGCCGAGTGAATTTTTGAAGATTCGGATTCCCGTTTTAGCGCCGCGCGACCTCAACCTTCTCTCCCGTGAATTTCCGCTGCGGCGTGCAAGGGGAGCGGAGAAAGAGAACCAAAGGAAGAGAGAGAGAGTGTATTCACTTTTTATTTTCTTTCTCATTTATTTTATTAAATGTCTATATATTTATTAAATATGTATGTATATATATATATATATATATATATATATACACACATACACATTCGCATTCATATTTCTGTGTGAATTTCATCTCTTGGACACGCGGAAATACTCGAAGCACTTGACGTAATGCAATCCTATGTAATATGCGCTGACGCACGTATGTGCGGATAGCATGGATGATCGAGCTTGAGACTCGTTCGAGAATCGTTCGAGTTATCGAAAAACTCGCCTTATTCGTGATTGCCAGGAACGCTCAAGCCGACCTCGCGAACAGCAATCGGAATCGCTGTTCTCCCTCTCTCTCTCTCTCTCTCTCTCTCTCTCTCTCTCTCTCTCTCTCTCTTCGCTGCAGTGTTTATGAAAGTATCGGCGAATTGGTAACGTTCGGAAGAAGATGGAGCGAGAGAGACGGACCGACACGACGATACTTTCGCTAATGGAGCACCGCGCGCGATGCGATAACAAAACAACTACGCAGAAAATAACGCATCCCTGCGAAGAGAAGGAGAGTGGAGGAAGGGACATTTACGCGGCCGCGAGGGTCCCGCGACCCGCGACCCGCGACCTGTGACCCGCAGGGTCCGCACAGGTGCGGACGCGCTCGCGTGTTATTTACGGTGCCGAATGCGCGCGTGCTGCAGCGCAATATCCAGCGATATCAAATTGCTGTTTATCCAAGTGGCCACCCGACCAGCGCGAGCGGAGCGACATCATGGAGGAGGAGGGGGTGGGGGAGGGGGGGGGGACTGCGTCGCGTTGCGGATCCGTCAGTACGGTCGCTATGGAATTTCTCCCTCGATATGCCCGAGACGTGCGTGTCGCATTCGCGAGCTCGATTACCCGACAACAAGGGCGGGGGGTGCAGAAAGTCCGACGACAGTCTTACGCCTCCCCCTGCCCTCTCCCCGACGAGCAAACACGAGGGATATCTGTCGCCGCACGCCGCCGTCGCCGCCGTCCTTCCATAGGAGGCAAAATTTACGACGAAATATACAAATTACAGATCACGGGGCGGATACGCGTGCTGCACCCCCGGCAGAGGGTGCGCCGAGGGGTCCGGCCGTGCCGCAAGGCCGTCATTGCAACGGCAAATGTCAATTTCGTGCGCGGCGACGCGTACGAAGTGGGCCTTCGGGGGAAACGGGCATATTGTCCGCGAGCTTTACGTCCCAGGAGGGCGGAGGGGAGCGGCTCCGGTGACCCTGCGCTTTCGCTCATAAAGGCGCACTCCAAAGGCGTCGAATGACCGCGGGGACGGCGTCATTAACCTTCGGGCGGCACGCGATGCGTATCCATTGCGCGAATTTATCGCGCGCGGTGAAACGAGCGCGAGGTTCTCGCAGCGCCGACTTTCTCCTCCTGACGTGAGAAGATCGATCGGGCCCGCTTATCGCGACGCGATATCCCGCGCCGTTATGCCGCAAAAACGTGGGCCGTCGCCCCCCCYCCCCYCCCCGCCCCTCCCCTCCTCCCTCCCGTCGCGGACCGCGATTGTTGCCGACGATGATGATGATTGTCGCGACGCGAGAAGGTAGCGCGCGATACATCGTCGATACATGCTCGCGCAGTTCATCAGCAAATGGATTAGCTTTAATTGATAGCCCTCGGAAAGCGGAATCGTTGGAGGGCGAAGGTTAGAGCGGAACGATTCCGCGTTCCAGTTCGCCTCGATTCCGTTTGTTTAGATTCGTTTGCGTTCGGGAATTAGACGGGTGGGCGTTAATCGCGAATCGGGATCCATGGAAACGGGATGGATGCGGCGGGATTAAAGCGGCATGCGAGCAGTTAATCGCGGGATTCGCGCGTGTTTCATGGAGGCGCTCGATGGAGTCAGCGCGTTGAAAAAGGCGCGGCTATCGGCCGCCGCGCCGCGTGCCGATCCGCAGATAAACATTTACAGGGCGATAAATAAATCCGAGCGTTTTGCAAATGCGAGACGCGGCATACCGCGGCGCGGTTCTTCTGGCGCCTTTCCAATTTCGATAATCCGCAATTGCACGCGATCATTATTACGGCCCGTTATCGGCCCCGTTATTTAACGCTCGCTGGATCCCAGGAGAATCCTACGTCACGCCGGGAAGAAAGATGCAAAATTGCCGATTGCGTGAAACGAGCGAGGCGCGTAGAGCTCTTAGAGCGTCTGCGAAAGAGCGAGCTGTGTATTCGTAATTTATTCGATCGTCATATTTAGCTTTAACGAAAGTAAATGATGAAAACATTCCGAGACATCGGCCGAATTACGAAATGTCGCAAGATATTTAGTAAAATTGACGGCGGATGATAATCGATTATTAATCGAGCGCAGTGGAAATTACTTGATTTCACGTCTGTGGATGACAGTTCGCTAAGTCACTGCGAATCCCTAAATATCCAGAATGATTCACGCGATATTTCGAATTATCCGAAATACCCGCTATCCCCCGCTCGAGTCCGGATATCCGAATTATCCGGCTAATTCGGATACCCAAGCGCGAGTGCGAATACGAATGAATCGATCGAATTGCGAAGGTATTCGCATGCGGGTTGTTCGCTTCGGCTTAGCTTCCATCGAATTTTAAAATCGCGCGCGACCTTGGCTGCAAACGGCGACGGAATACCTTGGCGACGAGTACCCTGGAGATTTGGAAACATCAATATTATCCGCTGCACGGATGACGCGCCTGAAGGTTTTCGGATTAGAGCGCGGCTCAAGCACGGAGATTGCGTTCGCGGGGAAAGAGCCAATAACGCCTCCCTGTTGCGCAGTGTGGCAAATTGAAGGCACCAGGAACACACACACACACACACACACACACACGCACAACAGCGCGCCCGTACACAATTCCCCTTTCATGCGCGCTTTATTCTTCGCCTGCGGTTTCCTCAGGGCGAAGGAAGCGGAACGGCGCGGGCTGTTGTTTGGGGCTGAACCTCCTCTTTTCGTGCCTCCTCTTTTCGCGCGCGGGCTCTCGCGGGCCGTAACGCGATTTCGCGCGCGCGGAGACTGGCGTAGGTAAAGGGAGGATTTTTCAGAAGGGAGTAAGCCTGCTAACGAGAGAGAGAGAGAGAGAGAGAGAGAGAGAGAGAGAGAGAGAGAGAGAGAGAGAGAGAGACGAGCAGCGCCAAGCTGCTCGGCGGAAAATGAAAATCTCTCTTCGGCGAGGGCCGAGAGAGCGGGGTGTTCTTCCAGAGCAAGAGGGAGAAAGAAACGCTAAATGACGCGTGCACTGATCCCGTCACTCTTCCTGCAAAAGATAGAGCCGCGAGACGAGGTTGAGCGAACGTCATGAGATCGGTCGAGAGATGCTCCCGTTCTCGAACGCTAAGCGGCAATTTCAAGAGCAGGCTTGATTGGCGTCAGAGAGAAATGTTCGCCAAGCGATTAAGCTGACGAGCGACAATGATCGCTATCGCAATTGTGATACATAATATTAACGCGATACGTCAATCCGCTGATAGCACATGATCGGATATTTGTTCAACAGAAAGAAAGAGCGGGAGAGAGAGAGAGAGATCGAAATGGTCGCTCCGCGGAAAGCTTCTCCGCCGCGCGAGGAACGCGACGCCTGGTCGCCGCTGGCGATTAAAATCGATGCTTTAATCGTTCTCCCTAAATGGAGAATAAACAATCGGTAACAGCGGCGATCGCATCCGCCGCAATAAACGAGACGCCCCGCGGAAGCGGCGGGCGAGGGAGAGGGGGAGAGGCGCGGGGTGCGTTTACGTTCGGTTAAACTGCAATTGCGATCGGAATGCGAGCGGAAAATACGCATTTACGCATCCGCACGGTGCATCGGACGGTGCAAAGTGATTTCTCTTTTTTTCCCTCTCCCCCTCTTGTTTTTCCCTCTTTTTTCCTCTCCCCCCCCCCCCCCGATGGACGCGAATTAATGGCGCATTTTATTACGTCGCGGAAAGCGCGCGAGCGCGGCTGCGATTCGCTGAGCGTAATCGCGCCGGATGTCCTGATAATTGACGTAACGCGAGTGGCCGGTTCATCGCCGTTGATCGAAAATAATTCGATGATGCTGTTGACGGTGGAAGAAGCAGAAGCGGGCGCGAGCGTTCATTTGGTCGTGCATTCGAGGCGCGCAGCATCCGCTCCGGCGCTCCTCGATGATTACGGGAACCTGTTGCGTAAAGAGTGACATTCGGAAAAATGGATTCGAAGGCAGTTTCCCTTGTTCATTGATCCGGCAGCGCAATTGCGCTTCATTAAAGCGCCGCATTCCCGTGTCGCTCGCATTCTCGCGCGTTCGTCGGCGTCCAATTCTCAAATCTCTTGCTTCTTGAATAGCGTTACTCCCGCATAATCGGCGGACCTCCACGGCGATTGTCGCCATGTCCGCGATATTACGTAAGCTTGCCGGGTAATCGCGACGTTCGTCAACGCGGAGAATGCGGGGACAAGGATTCAAAAGACCGCACGATGCGCTCCGCTACGCAAACGCATTCGGAATCCCTCCTCGAGCTACTGCTACCGCTGCTGCTGCTGCTGCTGCTGAAAAATTCACGAGTATTTTCGTATTCGCTACTTTGTTGGTCGTTTTACGGCCGCTCGCCGTTCATTCGTAAAAGCAAAGTACCGAAGCGCGGAATCATATTTACGGTCCTTCGCGCGAACTCGGCGCCGCGGCGAAGATTTCTGTCGCTTCGCACCCGCGAAGCGTCTGCGACGCCTAAATCGTGTTTGCTCGTTAAACGATAGTCTTTCAGAGTCGGGAACGTGCCGCGCGATTCACGCGACCGTGGATTATGAGAGCGCGAGGAAAATCCGCCTCGAATCTTGCGCGTCTGTCGCCTGCTCGGCGCTCTCTTCCGCGCGTTGCAAGAGCATTGTCCCGAGCCTTCAAATGCGGCATTCTCGCGCCTTTCGCCCTGAGCTTTACGTTGCGCATTCCTTCCGCGCCATTATCGTTGATACTGTTATTGCTATCGAAACACGGATATTATTTCGGTGTCGAGCGATAAACCTCGAGAGAGTGCACGTGGCGCGACAGATGAGGAAGCCCTTGCAGCTTCTCCCGGCGCCCTTCGGCGCCCCGTTTCGGCTCCCCGGACATTTATCACCCGGTTTTTCGACTCGCGCGAGTCTGGCTTTTCTCTCTCTCTCTCTCTCTCTCTCTCTCTCTTGCAAGAAAGCAGCGCACTCCCAACGTGTTTACGCGCCGCGTCGACACGTTCGCGCCCAAGCACCGAAGACGTCAGATTGTCCGATAATCGCCATGAGCGGTGTCTCCATGTCGCGATTTCGTTAATAAATGGAAATGGAGACGAATGAGAGCCGCGCGCGGGGCCACGTTGCACTTTCCTCTTTTCTTTCCTCCTCTTCTTCTGCTTCGCTTCCAGCCAAGCGTGTATCCGTGTACACGTCGCGCGCGGAGTTGCAGAATGAGCTGCAGCGACTGTAAGCCGTGAAAGCAGGAATTACTTGCAAAGTGTTTCCTCTTCCTCCCCTTTTTTCGTTTCTTTCCGTTTTCCCTTTTTAAGGGGGGGGGGGCAACGGAGAGGGGAAGAAACCGTTGGGGGGGATTGGGCCCTTATTATGCGCCGTGTAACCGTTGGGAAACTTAATTAGGCGATTGCATGGACGCGATACGCATAATTCTGCTGTCGATAGACGAATGGAAAGACAGATCGGAAATTCGTCGCCGGAACGTCACGTTCCGTGCATATCGCGCATCCCGAAACGGATCGGAATGGCATGTAATTATTTCCGACCGACAAACTCGTCGGCGATGCAATGAAACTCGGATTAAAAGCGCCGCCCGTCTTCATTAACAGCGACGGAAGAATCTGAAAAATAGCCCGTTCCGAAAGTTCCGACGACAATTTTTCATCGTCATGAAAGCCAATTTGAGCCGTCCGGTTTGAGCTCGATACGAAATTGCGAGCGAGACTTTAGCCGATGATCCGAGCGAGATCATCGCGTCGATTACCCGCGGCCGCGTCTAAACGCTTGAGCTTGCGGATGCTGCCGAAACCGGGAACTCGTGTAATTTTCATCTGTCGCGTCTTCATCGCGGATACTCAATTACGGACGCTCGTCTTAATTATGCGCGAGCGCATAAGAATCCGGCGAGATTAATCGCGAGACGCGCTTCGCGCTGCGAATTAACAGCGCGCACTTGTTGAACGAGGATATATCTCTCCCTCTCTCTCTCTCTCTCTCTCTCTCGTCTTATTACTCGCTGATGCTTGTATCGCGGAGTCTCTCCGGAAACTCCCCGGGGATTCGGTGACACGTTAATACGCAAAAATAATAACGCGACGATACATCATGTCTGTTAATTCGGAACAAGCGTTGCGATAATATTCCGATCCGTCATGCAGGATTCCTCGCCGGAATCCTCATTTGCCTCATGCGCGCACCGAAATAACGCACAAATAAATTCCGCCCGGCTGACGAAAGCTTTTTCATTCGCCGGCGGTATAATCGTGATTAAAATTAGAGGGATTGAAACCGCGCGGGCTCGCGTATAATCAGCGAGCGGATGAAATTAGCTTTTCTTTCTTCCCTCTCTTCCCCCCCCCCCCCAACCCCCCACGTTGCCSCGGCACGTGACCGGCGGCAACAAGTATCGGGACTCGCACTAAGGACAGGCGGGAACGTGAAATTGGGGAAAAAATTGGCGAAACGGGCGGATGCTGGATGTCATCGGCGGCACTTTGGCGGCGGAACGCGGAATGCGAATTAATCGAGACATTCCTTGCTGCTTGGAGCAATTTCCGCGAATAAGGGGGAGAATTAGGACGAGGAGACGTTCTCTGAATCTCCGGTGCAGGCTCCTCATTGCACGCGGGCGCGCGAGTGGTATCAACGTTATTCGTTAACGCGACTCGAGCGTGAAGGGAATTCCGGAACAGGGGTTGCACGAGGCTTCCGCTCTTACGTCGCACTTCGTTCCCCGTGCCTACTTTTAGTAACGCCGCTTGAGGCAGATGCTGGTCAGCCTTAGTTTCCCTAATTAACGAGGATCACGTGGGGGGGGGCGGCTTTCACGCGTTTGCATTTAGCTCTCCCCGCTCTGGCGTAACAGCTAGGCGGCCAAAATTAGCTCGCCCCCTAATTAATCAACCAGAAATCTGCCCTCGGGCAGATCC
This sequence comes from Eciton burchellii, assembly GCA_020341155.1. Lineage (NCBI taxonomy): Eukaryota > Metazoa > Arthropoda > Insecta > Hymenoptera > Formicidae > Eciton > Eciton burchellii. Next base: position 203,702 of record JAHMML010000106.1, on the reverse strand, counting down.
TCGCGCGACTCCCCGCGAATCGCATAATTAGCTCCGTGAATTTACTTGATAATCTTTCTCCCCCATTTCCTCGCGTTCAACGTCGTCGCGTTGAATGCATCCCGCTACCCCGCGACAATGCAACGACAGTGCAACGACATGCATTTTTTTACATGACGTTATTTATGACCTTGCCACGATGAAAGGGATTCAAGAGCCGAAGATAGAGAAGGACAGCGTCAGCGTCACAATGCCGCCGCCTGTAAAGTGTCGTCTAAAGTGCCTCAGTGCCAGCCTTCTCTCTTCTTTGGATTCTGGAAAGCTGCGTGCGCGTGGACGGGGAATGCGTGACAGATGGGGGTCATAGGCAGGTCGAGAGGGGACGATTCGTGCGACAGAAGTGGCGCGTGGACCGATGCACCGAACTGCTGATACCGCCTCTACATGTGCGTTGCCCGTCCCTTTTCTCCGTTTCCCGAGTCGCTCGATTTTCCCTCCCTCCCCTCCCCTTCCTCTCTCTCTCTCTCTCTCTCTCTCTCTCTCTCTCTCTCTCTCTCTCTCTCTCTCTCTCTCTCTCTCTGTGTCTGTCTGTGTCTATCTCTGTGCCACGCTCGGTGCTCGCCTTCCCCGTGAATTTAGGGGAGCGCACCGCGCTCGCGTATTTCTACGATGAGAAACGTGGCGGAACTGTGGCGTTTATTTATCGAGATTAGTTTGCCGGAACGGAACAGAGACGCGAGTGATGCCGATTCCGCGGCGATTATCAATTGTTGACGTCGTCCTGCGTACCGTCATTGTTTCTTCTTCTTCTTCCTCGGCGCGTGGTCGCGCGGTTTTCCCGATTTGTAGCTCGCTCCTCTGTGATCCGAGTCTGAAAGTTGCGCCCGCGTAGCTTATATTTCTCGAGATGACTTATATGCGCGCCGCGCGTCCGAATGGGAGATTTGAAAAAAAAAAGTATCGCCCGATAGTTACGCATATCGATCGAACGTGGGGGTAAATATGTCTTTATATGAGTAAATTGAATTTTCCGTTGCGATAAAAATCGCCAGCCGGCGCCGAGTCACTCGCATCCGTCTGCCAGCGGCGATATTGTACTCGCAGCGGTCGTTCGCGTCTCGCAACTCGTGCCACGTTTTGTGTACTTGTTCGGCGCAAGGCAAACGCGCGCATTTGTTAGGAACATCGGAAAGCAATCGATTATCCGTGCACTTGCGCGCACTTGCGTTTCACTTTTGTGCGGATGAAATTATGGCCTGCGGAATTGTCGAGTTAATCGAAGGATTAGTCGATCGCGGTCTTCCCTCTTCTCTCTTTCTTTCTCGGAGTGAAGTTTACCGAATCTTACTCGAAGCGAATACGCGTTTTCTAAACACGAGAAGTAAATTTATTTTGCGCGAATAAAGGACTGGCCGAAGTGATTTTTATTAATCTTACCTTTTTTCCGTCTGTTTCGCAGGTAAGCGTAGATTCTGCTTTCTCCGCTTCAGCGGACTCGTCGGCGGTGGTCTTGTAAAGGAGCGGAACGTAAGCTTGTTACCGTAACTCCCGTGTAAAAGTAAATCCCGCGTAAAGTGGTCTCTTTACGGAAACTACCGAGTTTCTAATGACGGATCTCGCGGACGCAAACGTTCAGCCGGTTCCATTCCAGAGATATCGTTTCAGAATCGAAAGTGTCCGTTGTGATTGAGCAAAAACGCTCGTCATCCAGAGAACGCCGCCGATGATTGGTCCCTCTGGATGTCCTAATGAGATGAGCGGATTTCCTAATGAGATCGCCGAAACGGCGCGCGCGCGCGCCTGCCACAGCTGTTTCCGGCTGCGCATTTCGCGTTATGAATATATCGGACTTGTCCGAGCTGGCGAGCGGCTCTTTCTCTGTTTCGCCATCGTTTACGCGGCGATTAATCAATCTCGAGAACGCCGCGACCCGCTAGCGAAACGGAACGGCCTCTGCGTGCGCTAATGTCGAAGTGAAATACGTAATTAATCATTTCGTAGGCGCGATCATCTCGTCGCGGGCATTGCGCAAGCTTGTGTCGATCGGTTATTGACAGGCGTCGATCAATTCGGCGCGATCGGGTTTAAAATCGACGTTATGCGGCCCGCGGCGTTTCGTTCTCTCGATTATCGTCACTCTCGATCAGATTCGTCTGCACGTTTGACGCGCGCGATACCGACCTTTGCTCTCGCGTTGGCGATCTTCGTCGGGAAGCTGCGCGGCGCGTCGTCGAGCGCAGAATTTCGAGAGATCGTATACCGGCATAAAGGCTCGATCTATAAACTATAGATAAGTGAGCCGGCGCGTCGCCGGCATAAAAGATTCAACATCCTGGAACACGCGAGGAAAGGCGCCTTTCCGTCGTGCATCCCCTCCCTCCTCTCTTTTTTCCATCCTTCGTGGAAAACGGTACCGTCGTGCGTGAGGCGCTATGACGCGCGCGCGCGCGCGCGAGAGAGAGAGAGAGAGAGAGAGAGAGAGAGAGAGAGAGAGGGACCAGGAGGAGTCTCGTCGCTTACAAGAGGGTGGAATCGATGCCGCCTTTTATCGAGCGACTACTTCGCATGGCACAACGAGTGGGTAGTTTTCCTAACTCTTTTCCCTCTTCCGCTTCATCTCCCTCTCTCCTATCTCTCCTTTCCCTTGTTCCTCTCTTCTTCCCCCTCCGGCCCCCTCCGCGTTCGTCTAATTAAGCTCGGCATCCAACGCTGGCTTCCTTCCCCCCCCCCCTCCCTCCGTGTTTTTATTCCCCGCTACGTGGATTACTTTTATCCTCGTCCGCTTTCGTTATGTGCGGGCGGCGACACAAAGCGCGACTACGACACGGGATAATGGATAAAAGAGACGACGATGAACGCGCGGACAAACTTCAATGGCGTCGAACGGGTGCACGGGGTTAATCGCAGCGGCTCGATAGATATTACGTTCCTCTTGTGCATTCCTCGTGCATTTTCTTCGTCGTCTCCTTCCTTTTCTCTCTCTCTCTCTCTCTCTTTACATTCCTAAAACTGCGCCACTACCGTTGACGCACTTCATTTTTCTCGTCGTCGGCGTCGTTGTTGTTGCGCGCAGGGTTACAACAGGGTTGAAACGGAGGGGAGGGCCTCTTGCCGGATAGGAGGATCTCTTGATCGGATAATCGTCGATAAATCGGCCGGATCGATCGCTCGCGAATTGCAAATTAACGGCAAATTACGTTCGATTAGAATTGCCAATTGCCAGTCGGCGCGTTTTAGCAGATCGAGCGCGCTCGCGAGCGCGCTCGTCGATTTCGTCGACATCTCATGACGACGATGATTGCCGGTTGCGTGACAAAGCTGTTAACAGCGTCGCGCGGGGCAGCGCTAATGGATAACAGATAAAACAGGGGTGGAAAACGGGGTTGTGTACACGGAGCTACGTGTCGCCGTATCCATAATCCACGCAGGTTCCGTGCATCCTTTATTAAACGGGCGCGCACGCGCCTCCAGCGGAGGAAATGAGATACCCGGAATTTATTGTGACCCGGGAAGCGCGTCTCCCCTACGAGCAAATTAGGAAATTGTTACTTCAGGGACACGCGGGAGGGAGCGTAAGGTACATTCGGAGGAAGCAACCAATGGCCAATTACTCGGACCGGGCGTGACTAAAATACTCGCAATCTCGATGGCGACGACGGGCGGAAATGCGCTTCCGTCAGCGAGATATGAAACGTTTGATGAAACGTTGCCGCTTTCCGTACACGCGGAAGTAACGATATTATTAACGCGGGCGGGCTTGAACCGTTTTCTTTCCCTTTCTCTCTTTTTTTTTTCTTCTTTCCTTCCCGTCCTTTATTTACGCGAATCGTCCAGGCGTAAGAGTGCCCTTGAATCATTTCTCGAGTTGTCCGATGATCGATCACCGCCGCATCAGAATCGATCGAATCGCAAAGGTAACGCTCGAACGTCGCCGCCTCGATTCGCCAATTTCTGCGAGGCTTCGACAATCGGCACGACGAGCAAGCGCCATCGAATACGATCGTTGGATCAGTTCTTTTTATCTAAAAAAGAAAGATCGAAAGGGAAAACGTGATTTACATTCCCGTCTGCACGCGGCGTTTAATCGCGAGTCATCGCCGAGTATCACGCAATCCCCGTGCATTCTCCAAACTGCGATTATTAATTATTAAGCGATTATTAAGCGCGGGATATGCCGAGGACAGGAAGAATCCAAGCCGGAATGCTCGCGCGATATTTTCCCGACGAGTCTCCCTTTCTCCCAATCCCTTTGTCTCATCGGCAGGATCCCTTTGCTGTTCTGCGGGATGCTCCAGGCTCATCGGGACTGAGCGAGGGTCGGCTGATCGCCGAACAACGGAAACCGAAGGACGTAACGCCTAATCGGGGAACATTATTACGTGTAGCGCAATGTTCTCTCTCCGCTCTCGATTCTCGATCTCATTTACGGGAAGAAGTGTCATTGCGGAACCGTTCTGGATTTTCTCACGAGAATAGACAATCGACTTACGTTTCACTTTCGTACCTGGATCGCTCCCTTAATCACATTCACCGATCGGATGTCGATGTTATTGCCATTTAAATTTCAGATGAACCGATTTATTTTGCTCTCTCCGCGGTTGTTCGTTTCGGAGCTTTGTCATTCAAGTAGTCGGGCAGGAGCCGTTATGATTCATCGCGATTTAAATTAACGCGATTTGATTTATGCCAAACATCCGCTACAAACTTTGCTTCCCGTCTAATTAGGTCGCATAACGTCCCTCATGGACATCTGCGAGCAAGTAGTTGAAAGTCTGAAAGCAATTGGTGCTTAATATCATCATATCGGTGTTGCAGTGCTCGCGAATTGGATGATCTCTGATAAAGGATTTCCACGTAGATTTCCTCGATCGTATCGACGACGCGCGGGGAATCGCTAAAAGTCTGAGTATTTTGTATTCCCTTTCTCAAATTAGGAATTCAATCGAACATTTCGCTCGATGACGCACATGTTGTTATCCGAGAAACTCATCTAATCAGTCTCGGCTCGAGTCGAATTTCGGAGATATCTCTAACGGAACGTGATCTCTCCCTCTATTCTTGCGCGAGGAAATGACGCGATCTTCGTAACGTAAAATAAACCCTATCGAAAGGGAGAATCTGGGCGCCTTTCAAGATCCCGATACGGGATCCGGCTCTGCAAAGCGGGAGATAGAGAGAGAGAGAGAGAGAGAGAGAGAGAGAGAGAGAGAGAAAGAGGGAGAAGAAAGAGAGACAGAAATTGCCACTACAACTGTAATGCATCCGGTGGTATCCGTTCTCTAATTTTTTTTACGATTTATTCAGGGCTCGATCTTCCTTCGATCTTCGAATCGGCCTCGTTTGTTCTCGCGGCCGAACTGCGAGTCGAAGATCGAAGAATCCGGGTTGTTATCGCGGCGATAACGATTCCTCTCGGCCTCTCGGACGATCAAAGGAGGAAGATCTAGAATTCCCTCGCGTCGCGCGCTCTCGATTATCGGACGTTTCCGGTGTCGATGGCGCTCCGGCCGATGGCCTGCCGAAAATTTCCAGCGAACACCGATATATCGAGTCGCGGATACCGGATCGCGCAACTCCAAAATCCCTGGGCGCAATCTCGATCCGCAGGGTCCAAGGACCAGCGGTGATCCGAAGGGACGAGTCGCGGCTGTCTCTCTCTCTCCCTTCTCCTTTTATCAGAAAAGGGCTTCTCGGAAGCCGGCCAAACGTGAAAATAGCGCCCCGTGTTAACGAGGATTCACTGCGAGCCCCCATTCCGGGGGTCGAGCCGTCTTCGTTTGACCTGCCTCTATCGCCCGCGCCCTTTCCTTATCTCGCGTACCCCCGTCAGCCCCTGCGACGCGGTTTCGTAAATTTACTGCCGCGCGTTCTCGCCAATCTAGGAAACACATGGCGAGGGGACCGCTTCGAGGACGCGCCTCAAGATCTAGCAGGACCTCTCGTACACGCGCGATCATCTCCAATCGAGGTCGGGGGGGGAGGGGAGGGAGATAAGTTAGCCCCGGCGTTTGCACGTGTCGGCGTGTAAGACCTCATTGGATTCGGACTTTTCTTGTTCTTCCAGGCTCCCTTTATCGCTACAGGGAGGACCAACGCTTGCTCCCCCTCGTCCCGAGTTTCCCGGGGAGCTTTGCGTTTCCGGGAGGGATAAGAGGTAGCTAATAGCCGACATGAAGCTCTCGACATGAATGATTCCTGCGCATAGCGTTCCTCCAAATCTTGATTGCCCGCGAGATATTCGCGTGGCATTTAATCGTGGATAAGACTCAACCGCAAGATCAGCCCCTCCAAACGCAACTCTCTCATCTCTCTCGATTATCGGTGATTCCATTGAGACTCGCATTGACGCAAAGGAAAAGAGTTCGGGAAACAATGAAGAAGTGTCTGAAAGCTATCTGGGAAAGAAGCCGACGCAGCTTTCGCAGCAAATGAAATTAAGATTAAACGAATGGAAGCAACTCGTTGATTCCCGCGCGTTTCGATCTCCCTCTCTCTCCCCCCCCCCCTCTCTCTCTCTCTTTCTCTCTCTCCGTGATAAAGAAACGAAGCGATGCGCGAAACTACCTAACAGCTCTGCCGATTCGAAGAGGGACTTTCTCGTTTTCCCTGCGTGCTCTTATCTGGCGCGAGGAACGCCGCTACGGAGTTTCCGTCATCCTGATTTTCTTACGACTTTAGCAGGATCGCTTTATCCCTTAATCCGATCTTTTTCTTCGTCACACTCTACTTTCCGTTACTTTTATCAGGCCGCCGGGGAGTTACGACGCGACGCACCGCGTCGGTGCGGTTTCTTCACCCTCTTCCCCTCCCGCTGCTCTTCCCTTCCCTTCCCTTCCCTGCTCCTTCGCTGTATATAGAATAAGTTTCCAAGTACAGTGACGGCGAGGGGCGGCCCGTAAGCTCGCGTTCGTTTTCTTGCACGTCTGCGAGGACGTCTACGGTCCGATGCGCCCCGGCGAGAAGGTCGCGATCACCGAAGGTCGCGGAGAGCACCGAGGCGCAGGATGGAAGAACTCGAACATTACACTCGATTAGATTCATCGTTTTTCGTCACCGTGCCGCACGTCCAGAGATGCACGTCCAGTGGGATAAACGCCCGGGGTAATTATCCGGTAGCGGATAGAGGCGGGATTATTTCCGCTGCGCGCGTTACGCGATTATGCAACTCTCGCGATACGAACTCGCTCCGCAAAGAGGAGCGCACCATCAAATTACGTCTCATTTTACGGGTCGGGGGTCGGGTTCATACCGGCACCGCAGTGATAGCAAGTCGCTCGTAACTCGGTAGCGCAAGAACGAGAGGGAGGGAGGGAGGGAAGCGGCATTAATACCTCATCAGAGCGGTGGCAGGGCGGCGATCCGTGCCGTTTAATCGAATTCAGTGTGTCGTCGATACGGCCGCGGAAAAAGCGCGGGCGGGCGCCAGCTATCGATAAGCGTCTTGATGTTTCATTAATGAACCCAACGCTCGACTTAATGGCCCTGCTTAATTGGCAAAACTTTGGCGGCTCGCTCCGTTGTAGCCGGCGAGAGCGGGGCAAGTAACCGAAACCGCCGACCCTACGGTAACGACAGCCACGCCACCTTAAGCGGATGGGCGAGCGGTGCAAAACGCCGCCCACGCGACGGTGTTATCCGATATTCTCTCTGCGGTTAGTCCTCGATCTCTCGAAACCGACGCTATCGCGGGATTACAAACGCGCGGGGGAGCGAGAGAGCGAGAGAGGAAGAGGGTGCTGCACCGCGTCGCCGAGTCTACCTCTCCTCCGCTATTCCGGAAGCTTATTGGATCCGCGGTTGCTACGAGATGCGCAAAGTGCAAAGAGGAAGAGAGAGAGAGAGAGAGAGAGAGAGAGAGAGAGAGAGAGAGAGAGAGAGAGACAGGGATGCTGCGAGTATCGCGGCACCGCACTACCGCTATCGCGGAAGCATCCACCGCGATGGCGGGATCGCTCCCGCCGCATCCCTACGTCTACGGGGATGCTCGCGAGTTATCGATAGTCGACGCGCTCGTGCGTGGTCGTTAATCGATTAGCGGCCGCGGGAGGAAAGAAGCGCGCGCGCGACGCGAGATTGATTAAACGATGAGCGATGAGGCGCGCTCGCAAATGGAAGAACATGCTCGGCGGGCATCACGGCAGCAGCTTCATTTTTGACGACGAATTAACGCGATGACCGCGAGGCCGAGACAATTCTGCCACGTGCCGCCCTCGGCGGTGCGGTTCCCTCGATATTTTATTCAAGTACACTCCCGAGCGCACGCGCGGACACAACGGAATCCATTTGCCCGCTCCCGTTCTCCCTCTCGCTATCTCTATTTCTATCCGCCGCCCCCCCCCCTCCCGTTTCGAATTACGAAATGAAATAGAAGCGCAAACCGCGCACGTTACACGTTAACGTTGCCACTCTTCTTTATTAACCGCGTCCGCGCCCCGAGATACGGGGGGGGGGACGGCGCGGGCGCGGGCGCGGCAATATCCAGCCTTTTAATTCGGCGGCGCCGAATGACATTATTAAATGTTGAAATCCGAAATGAGTATCGATCCGGTTACGAAGTTACGCGGCGGATAAACAGAGGAGGGGGGGGGGAAGTATCGTTAAGTTGATTGGACCGCAATTTAATTTAGCTTAACGACGCGCCAGGCGTCCGGCTCTTTAATCTTTCATGAGCGAGCGAGTCTGCTTGTATCCACGGAAAGCCTATCCTCGCAAGATGTCGCCATTGTGATGACCATCGAAACGTATATTACGTAATCGTGTACGTATCGCTAGAATTATATATCGCTGGAATTGGTCTCCATAAGAGTTTATCCCGGATAAGCTCGTGCCGAGAAGTATTTAGCAGAGCGCTGCGCTATAATTGTTATTCTTATTTGACACTCGCTCGTTGTTGCGGTTCTTCCGCGGCGGTTCCGCCGCAGAGGATTACAACGGCGAAGATTCGTGTCCGGATGCGATTCGCGGCCGCTTACGATTCCTCCTTGTTGCGATGGTCTCGTTAACGGAGGACAATATCGCGAAGATAAGTGCGCCGCGACGCCGCGAAACGCTCGTTCGCTCCGCGTTCGTCATTAGGGGAAGCCCCCTCGGCGGAGTCGTAATCGCGTTATCGATTAGTCCTTTGAACAGCGAGCGATCGTGCCGTTGGGCGACCGCTGACATTTTTGCGCTTCGCGAATCGTCGCCTCGCCGTCGATAATCGATGATCGCGACGCTTGCTCCGATTTTACCGCGAACGCGTTCAGAGATATCGCGATGCCGCGTGCGTTTGTCGGGCAGAAACGACACGTCAAGCGTGAACTTTGCCAACGGTTCATCGAACATTGCGATTAAGCCGCGCTGCGTTTGCCCGAACGCGCGTTTCTTTCACGACCCCTTGGAAATTAATAATCTTATTTTTTTATTTTATTTAACGTTATTCATAACAAATAAAAAAGGAATCTTTCTTTATTTTTTTGTTCAAGCTATTGCTTCATTGCTCTTATTAATTCCTTTAATATTAACCTAAACAACAAATTTTCATTCCCCCTCAATGAATATAATTATAATTATAAGACTCATAATTAAATCAGGCCTACTCCCATCCCCCTCCTTGGATTTCCTATATAATTTCTACATGGATTGAATTGTAATTTTAATTTTTTTTTCCATCCAAAAAATTATCCCTTCATTCTAATTTCATTCATTATCAATCATTCCATGATATTTATATTAATTATTACTCTAACAATAATTATCCCTCCTTTTATATTATTCAAAATAAATAACTTAAAAAAACTTATCAGCTTGCTCGTCTGTTAATCAAATAGGATGAATATTATCAATGATACTTATCTCCCTCCTAAATTATGGTTTATCTTCTATATATAGCCTTATCTTCTATTATCTTCTATTTATAGCCTGTCAATTATTATTTCTACATTTATAATCACCCATTATTCTTCATCAAATTTTTCCTCGTGAAATTAATATAACTTCCCCCACTCCCCGCCAACAATAAATTAATTATTTTATTCATAATAATTAACATCTTCCCCCCTTATCCTTTTTCTTCATTCAAACGATGTAGAAGGTTTATTTTCCTTGCTTCAATAACCTCTAATATCATAATACTCATCATACTTATCATACTTTCTCTCGTGCGGCGAGCGTGCGTTAAATTAAGCGTCCTTTAATTAACGCCGCGTCTCTCGCGGAGGAACGCCCGTCCAGCTGCGAAGGAATAATCAGCCGATGTCGGCATTCAGCCGCGTAAATTCGCGGCGCAAACATGCCGGCCGAAATTGCACGCGTGGACGCCGGCGCCGAAATCGCCGCTGAGAACGTCACAATAGCCGCGCGCCGGCGTTCATTAATTCGAATCGGCCGGATTGGCCGATGAAATAATAATCGTGTTTTCTTGAACGAGGCACCCGCTGCGCGGATCAAAGCGGCACGCTCCACTTGTCGCAGCTGGCCCGCTCGCGCCGAACGGCGGTCTTCATTGCGCCGCAAAGTTGATTCCCGTTACTTTCCCGGCGCACGCACATGCGCGAAATGCGGAACGACGACGAGCGGAAAGGAACGGATGGATGAGAGGAGGGTGGACCTTCTCGGTTCGCGCGCGATTATTAATAACAAACTGGCGCGCGCAATCCCGGAATTAAATTCTACTCGCCGGTTCGCGCGCGCGCGCGCTGCATTTTTCGAGTGGCCGCCGCATTTTCCCGCGGGAATTACAGTTTTATTTTCTGGGAATTTTATTGTCAACCATTCCCGAATGAAATACGCGTTTCCGCGAGCGCTCTCCACGGCGGCGGCGGATAAAAATCGCCGGATAATACCGGACGGGGAGCAGAGAGCAGGGGCGGGGGAAGCGGGGATTATTAACGCGGGCGCACAAAGGGCGAAAGGGACGAGGTTGTGAACACGCGCGGTGCGCGTGGACGCGACGGGCGTATTTCCATTCCGCGCGGATTTGAAGATCCGCGATGCGGCCGCGGATGCGGCGTTCGGTTATTTAGATTAAAATATTTTTATGGACTCGGACGCGCGCGCGCGTGCGCGCGCGTGCGGCTTATCAGCGCGCAGCGAGGATATCGCAGCGAAACGAGGTTTTAAAACCGTAGCGGGGATGATAACGGGCCGTCCCTTCGTCCTGCTTCTCGCCATTTATTTCCGGGCTCGTTACTTCGCTCGAGTTCAATAAGACCCCGCGATGTTTGACGAGAAGCGACGCGATACGCGCGAAAAATATCACGTCGCTTATATCTCGTCGATCCTTTATCGAGACATTTTCAATTAATCCGCGCTCCGTCATTGGAGACGCGGCGATGCCTCCGCGAAGATGCTTTTTCCTTCGGCGATTTCCCGTGGACCGCGATCGATGCTTCTCGCTCTTTTTCTCGCAGCATCCGCCACGCGTTACTTATTTCCTTGGCGACGTGTCGCACGAGCTGCTTAATTTGTCAAAACGCGCGTCCCTCCTGGAGTTTTTCTCGCGCTTTTTGTCCCCCGGAGAACACGTGTCGGGAGTGAATACGTTAGGAGGAGACGCGCCCCGAGGGACAGGGTGAAGAGGATTAAATTGCGCGGGGAATTGTGTCGGCGAAGCCGCCGCGACGCCGATCACGCGAATTTCCGCGGGCGTCATTCAACGTCTCGCCGTTCCGCGGACGAGCAGGGACAGCGATAGGAAGGTTAACGAGATTATTTGTTTCCTCGCAATTGCGCGTGACGTTAATTTTAAAATCTCCAACGGCACGGGAAGATTAAAGCCGCCAGTTTATCCGTCATGGGCACTTAATATCTCATAACATATCGTCGCGCGCTTTGAATGCGAGCGCCGATGAGATTCGGAGCCCCGTAATGGGGCCGAAAATAAAAACGCGCGCAAGGGTGAGATTAAAGTTTGATTTTAATTTAATCGTTAATATCCGCGTGCAGACCGCGGGGCTTTGTGTATATCTAACGGTCTCGTCAAATAGCGTATTAGCGCAGATTTCCCTAGAACGTACAAATTAATAAATCGCGTATTTCTCTTCTTTTTACGAGCACGAGCGCCGCGTCCGCGCGGCCTGCGCGTTAAGCGTTCTCCGTGTCGGTCGCATTTGCCTCCTCGTGTTCACATGCGAGAGCGGAGAGGAGACAGAGAGAAAGAGACGGAGAGAGAGAGAGAGAGAGAGACGGGGGGGGGGGGACCGCCCTCCTGCGAAGCGCGCGCGCGCGCGCGCGCGATTCTCTTTTTCTCTGTCTTCTGGACTCCCGAGACCACATGTGACCTCGGGACTCGGGGGTGAAACGCATTACGCAGCCGCACGAGCGAGCGAGGTGGTGTCGCGTGCGCGCCGTCCCGACACGAGACGCGGAAATCGTCCGTCGCGACGGCCGGCGAGGGGGTAGGATGGCACGAAGCACCCTCGGCCATATGGCGTTTCCCGGAGACGTCGCGGAGACGCCACGGGCACGTGGCGATTTCGAAAACACCGTCTGCGTCTCCCTGTGTGAGGTTCGCAGCTCCCCGCGCAGCTCCTCCGAGGCCGCCGCTCCCTCGACGACCACCCGTCGCCTAATTCGGGGCGTGAACCCCGGCAGGCGCGTGACCAAAAATCCCGCGCGGGGATGGGAAACCGCGCCGAGATTTACGACGTCCCCGGAGGGCGGAGGGGGAGCGCGCAGAGCTCGGTTTCCCATCGCGGCGGCCGCGGGATTCCGCGCGGCGCGGCTATTTTCCGCCGCGTCGCACGTGGAATTCGCCCCCGCGCTTAGCGGCGCGCACGGTAACATTAACACGATACCATTTCGATGATGCAAGGACACCGCGTTCGAAGTTACGGACGAGATGTAGCTTGAAGTGCAACGTCCATCTAGGTTCCGTCCTTAACCGCTTGACTGACTATCGCCTTGGAATCGCGGATTACTTTAATTTAGAAATACCAAGTATTCCGAGTTCCGAGTCATCGAACTCGAAGCAAGTAATCCCGCGCGCCGAGTCACCTTCGTCACACGGCATCGTCGCCGATTACGCGAGACGAGAGAGAAAGAAAGAGAGATAGAGAGAGAGAGAGAGAGAGAGAGAGAGAGAGAGAGAGAGAGAGAGAGAGAGAGAGAGAGAGAGAGAGAGAGAGAGAGAGWGAGTGAGCGAGCACAGCGCTTCCCGACTCTCTGTCGACTCTTTCTTGCAGTCGCTCTCGCGGTTGCAATGCTCCCCCCGCGTTTCCCTGGAGCTTCGCGAGATGCAGGCCGTCCCAAGCTCGCGGGATGCTGCGGCGCGCTGCAACAGCCTCGCCGGACGCTGCTCGCATTCAGATCCGATGACGGTAGCGCTGCGCGCGTGTTCGCGCTCCCTCCTCATTTGTCAGCCCAGTGCGCGTCTCGCCTCTTCCCGCCCGCGAGGATGAACGAGCGCGCGCGCGCGCGCGGCAGCTGTCTTAATAGCGCAGCGTCATTAATACTTTAACGCTGACAGATCGCGGGAGATTGCACCGTGTCTCGTATCCAGATGGTGCATACGCGATGGTGCACGCACGTCTCTATCCGTTAATGTCCCCGAATGCAACGCAAACGTAAAGCGTTACGTGCCTGGAACATTGTAATGGCAATCATCTTCGCGCTGGAGCACTCATCCCGCGCCCCCCGTGACTTTTCGCCGAGAGGTCGTGGATAAATGGCTGCCAGCTGATTAGCATGCCGATCCGCAACGTATTTGTTGCGTGCCGAATTGCACGTCGAATGGGAATATCGTATCGTTATTTATCTGTCTACTTCGTCAGTGCACTTTTATGTGCCGGGAGACCGCGAGCCGTTTGAATGACTTTTGCTCGCCTTTGGCGCGGAGGAAATGGAATCCATCGCGGATGCAGCGCGACCGCGATGAAAGAAGCGAGCGGTCGCGATTGAATCCTCTTGCTAATTGCAAGGCGCGAATCCGCGTATCGCAAGACGGCGGCGTTATATTCCCGAAATCCCGCCGGACAGCGCGACGCGCTGGATATCATTCCGACGAGATATTAATTAATGCTCCGGTGACGGGAGGAGGGGGAGCAATTATCGCGGTGTTGGGACACAATCCCGAGCCAAGTTTTGATGGAATATGGCGCAGCCCGGGGCCGGCAAATCGCCGATGGCGACGGCGTCGGTGGCGTCCGGCCGCTTTCCCGCATTTTCCCGCGGTGAGATTTAGCTTTGATATATTACCCGCGTGGCCATTTGTCGAGTGGCCGCGGCGAGAACGAGGCGGGAATAAATATAAATCTGATCTCACGTTTAGATTGTACCGCTGCCAGCCTCCTCGAGCGAAATGCGGCGGAACGTCGCGATAAAAAAAGAAAAACGCGGGAATCCCCGGGTTTTGGTCCCTTCTTCCCTTCCTCGCTCCATCCTACCTCCCTTCCATCCTCCCTCCCCCCCCCCTCTCTCTCTCTCTCTGTCTCTTTTTCTAATTTTCTCGCTTGCTTCCTTCCTCCGTCGCTTTCCCTCTCCTTCCTGCTGCTCCCGCTTTTTTACTGACCTTTTCGGAGCGGCTCGCGCTTAATTGGGTGGCAGAATGATGATGATTGGGCCGAGAACGTTTCCGCGAGGAAGGACTTTTCGGATGATCTTGCGGGATGTAGCGCTCTTTAATTAGGAGAAGTGGATTATCGACGGTCTCGAGAAGAAACGGGTAATGATAAAAACGAATAAGTATCCGGGCGCCGCCCGCCCGGATGAAAGCGGTATTCCCCGCGGATTCTCTCTCTYTCTCTCTCTCTCTCTCTCTCTCTCTCTCTCTCTCTCTCTCTCTCTCTCTCTCTCATATCGCGGCAATGCGACGAATGGAATGAAAGGAAAATTTAGCAGCGCGTTCGGAAACATGAAACCGACCCGCCGACCGGCAGGTTGCGCGGTTAGAGAGAAAAGATTGAAAGAAACGCACCGTGTACGTTTGAGACCGGCGCGACTCGGGCGTTCTGAAAGCGGCCTTAAAGAACGAAACGCGTGGGAAAGCCGCGAGCTGCCTTCACGAGAAATACCGCGAGAGTTTCTTCGCATGGTCAGTTGGATGGAAATCAAGCTAGCAAAGTCGGCCGAATGAAAATCTGGCGCGGTGGCGATCTCTCGATGATGATGAGGGACTTCTCTCGCTCGCTTCGGGGGATCGTCGATCTCTCTTTGACAATTAATTCTCGAGAAACAGCTGTTCCTGCAAATGGCAGTATCATGCAGCAAGCTTACGCGGAGGGGCGGAGAAAATTTCTCGCGATGCTCTTTCAATCGCTGGTCAAAAGTTCGCGAAAACGAGTCCTGCCTGCGGAAAACAAGGAAAAGAGAGGAAATCGGCGGAATCCCAAAGGGAACCTGGAAGAGAAAGAAGAAGCAAATCGACAACGCGGCTCGATCGGACCATCCGGTGGATGGAATAAACACAGCCGGATCCCGAATGGGTAAATCCATGGGAAAAAGAAGAAGCAGGATGGAAGAATGGAGCGCGGAGGTTGGGACGGCAAAGGAAACGGCACAAGTTTTCCACGCGAGAACTCGGGAGCTTAATTCTTTTCTCTATGGCAGGGTTCGTCACCTTCCGGCAAGGTTGTCGAGGAGAGATCCGCGAGGGGACAGGCAGAAGGATTGAAGAGAAAGGAGAAGGAGGAGGCTACCAATCGCCTAAAATCTCGGTAGATTCGAGGAGGATCCGAGCTCGATTCTCTCAGATTAAAAGCACGACACCCAATTCCTCTCGCGCGTTTCTCCCTTCAACGTAAGAACATGCAGCTCTCTCTCTGTCTCTTTCTCTCTCTCTCTCTCTCTCTTCCTTTTTCTCCAGAGGATCAACGAACCTCGTCACGTAACGTGCTAAATGCGACTGCGACGAAACGGATCACGCAGATCCGCGTGGAATGCTCGAATTGGACGACTGCGAATATAGACTTTACGGTTGCTGCTGAACGTCAGCATCCCGATCGAACCGAAATCACAATGAGATTAACGTCTCGCGCGTCGTCACCGGAAAGCCGACTGGTAAATTGTAATGCGGGGCTCTGGGCGGGTCGCCTCGATGCATGAGGATCTTGGACGCAGCTTCATCGACAAGTCGGAGGTACGTTGATCGATCCTGGCGTGCGTGCTCCTTCCCTCGCTCTTTTCCCTAATAACTCCCCCAAACTCGCCCGATGGATTTCCTTTTTTCATCTCGAACGACGAAAATGCTGGCGTGTTCGCGCGCAGATCTCATATCTGCGAGTCGTCACCGATATCCGCGCGAGATGAACGGAAGTTAGAAGTTGGATGAGAGATAAGGTCGGCAATAAAAGGAGAGGAGCGGCGTGCGGTCGATGCCTCTTGAATTATGCAAAATCAACGAGTCAGACCCGTGTCAGCGGGACGAATGTTCCCAACTGCGACGTTTCCACTTTCCGTTGAATTGGACGCTCTACACGCGCGCTCACGTTCTTCCAATTCAACCGCTTGCGGCTGAATCGGTGACATCGGGCTAATATAACGACACGCCAATTTATTATGCCGGCGACGCGGATGGGAATTCTCGTACGTTCTCGCGTCGATTAGATCTCCGCTGTCGCATAATCGGCGTCTTCGTGTACTCCCACGATCTCGCGTCACTCGGAGCTTGTATCCGCATCGCTAACGACGAAAGACGCGTTGAATGCCAGAGGATACCAGGCGGAAGTTCGTTTCACTTACGGCGAGATAAATAATATTCCGAGCCGCGGCTGGCGGGGCTCGGAACATATCTCTTAATCTTCAAGTTCTATTTTTCCGGGCTTTCCCCCAGCTTTAGCCCTTCCATTCGCAATGCGGTCCTGCCAGAGGGAGAAAAACGAGTCGAGGAACACGTCGGGATAAGTGCACAAGGAACGACGTATCAGCTAAGCAAGATGCTGGGCCCTCGTTATACGTGACAGATGCGTTTTCGAGGAGCACTGAAATCGCATGAATGGAATCCCATTTTCCGGGGGATCCTCTGAACCGCGGAACGAGTCTTATCTCCAAACGTTATTTCCGTATGTTGCAAAGAGAGAGAGAGAGAGAGAGAGAGAGAGAGAGAGAGAGAGAGAGATAGAGAGAGAGGGGGAGAGAGGAGAGCCCGGCATCGTGGCTAACGCGAACCCGGCTCCAGCCAAACATCAAGCCACTCGTATATCTCTATTCGCGTCTCGCTTATTCCGCGTCCGCTCCGCCGACCGAGTAAGGTCGACATCAACGTCCGTACATAGAATTGGTATTACCGTCGGGAGTTCCTCGAGCGAATGTTGCGCGTCTTGGTCAAAAAGTAGCCGGAATAAATACCCGGCTCCGACAGGCTTACGGAAAAAAGTTGTGTGCGCTTGATGGAAAGTCTCGCGTAAAGTTCGCCCGGCCCTATCTCGTTGTATAAATTTCTTTTTTCTTCAGCCTGCTAAAAATCTATCACAAGCCGCCACTAACGTGACGTTTACTAATACATACGAGATGTTGTAAAGTCTTGAATAGTATATGCTTGCCATTGTCCATGGTGTTGCAAATGGTCAGGCACATAGATCTTGTGTCTTCTTCTTAGTCCGCTGCGTGGAGTCTTGACGCTTCTCATGAGGTTTTTTGGATGTTGGGATACTCCTTCATTCTGTCAGCATATCTTTGCCAGCTGAATCTCCTTAGCTCATCTCCGATGGCACGTTGAGATCATGATGCAGAGTGTCATTAATAACATGTGCATCAACGACAAATCTAAGAAATTTGTTTTGGAAATCTTTGTAATATTTCTATATTCGAATTCAAGGCCACAATTGAATACCATAGGCCCAAATAGGTTTGAGGATCGCCTTGGACAATAACGACTTGTTTTTTCAACTTGTGATTTCTTGCCGAGTAGCCCGTACATTTTCGGCCCAGTTGAAGTCCAAGTTATTTTCGCTTGGAAAGTATCGTAGATACATGTTTCCTCCAGTTTGCAGTCCTGAAATATTTGGCATCTTTTGCTCGAGGGATTCTCTGACCATTCAGAGTTATTGATGGACACGTCTCTCTACGGATAGTGAATGTCACCTGTTCCATTCGCTTTGATTCTCCATTTTTTTAGCCATCTCTGAATATGATGGAGGCTTCCCTCTAGTCGCAAGCTTGCTTCTATGTGATCGTTATGAGCAACGAGCTCATAACGATCAGCTCGTTGTATAAATAGCGCGTGACAAATTTCACGCTAAACGAAGCCGAGCGAACCGGAAGTCCCGGTGTATCTTTCTTTTCGGCAATTGTGTGATTGCCAGAATTGCAGGCGGGAAAGCAACGTTTCAATATGAGCGGGCATGGCTTCCTCTCGACCTTTGGAGCATCTCTCAAGCCGCATGATAGGAGAAGGTCCGCCGAAAGATTACAAGAAGAAGAAGGAGAAACGTGCGCAAGATCTCCCTTCCTTCTTCTCTTGCCTTCGCTTAAAGGAATTCCGAAATGGCGCGTCCATCGCGATCGCGATCGGCCCTTTATTTTCATTGGCCATAATCCTTTCGTACCTCTTCCGCCCCCCTCTCTCTCTCTCTCTCTCATTGTCACTCGTGCCCCGTAATTGGGAGTTCTCGGCGGAACAGCTCTCTGCAAGGTTCGAAGCTCCAATGGAAGCCCGACGCGGATCAGGCGCGAGCGAGTGCGCGCAGCCTATCTGCTGCGGGACGCGATTTCGTAAATTCAAGTAAAACTAAGATCCGTGTAAACCTAATCTCCTTAAACGAAGTCCCGATCGTAAAGTCCCGAGCAGCCGCGTCGGCTGGAGCCGCGCCGTGGAATAAAAAGGATAAGGAAGGGGTGAACCGGAGGAAAACTCGGCGGACTCGCTTGCCGCTCTGGGGATGAGCACTAAAACGCGACTATATCGCGGCGTGTCGGTGGCGTTCGGGTGGCTTTAAGGGCGGACGACAATAATTTCGTATTAAAACGCTTCTTGCGGATTACACGCCTCTCCCGCCCCGACCCGTTCCCGTTCTCGTCCTGACCCTTCTCCTCCTCCCCCTCCCCCTCCCCCTCCCCCTCCCCCTCCCACGCTCCCACCTACCCTCCCGCCTCCCTGGTCCTCTTTTTTGCCTACGTCATTTGCAGATAATGCGGATACGATCTCGCCGCTTTTTGGCTTCGCCCATTTCGCCCCCATACGCTCGCCTCTTCATTTCCCAGCGTGGTGGGGAAAGCGCGCGGGAAGCCAGGGGGAGAGAGAGAGAGAGATACGCGAATTTCACGAAGAAGAGATACTTCGTTCTTATCTTCCCATTCTCTCTGCCTTATTCGCGTTCTCGTTATTTTATTCGCGCGCGCGCGCGCGCGAGAGAGAGAGAGAGAGAGAGAGAGAGACGGAGAGAGAGAGAGAGAGAGAGAGAGAGAGCGAGAGAGAGAGAGAGCGAGAGAGAGAGAGAGAGAGAAAGACTTCGCGTTTCCCTCATTATCTCTCCGCTTCACGTCCGCGTAGGACGACGGCGCAGAGGAGAGGAGAGGAGAGCGCAGATAAACGAAAGTCAAACGTCTGCGCTGCGTGGAGTTCCTGAATTTACGCCACGATCGCCACGAGGTATTTACAAGGGATGTGTGTCACAATACGCCGTCCTCCGACTGGGATGATGCTGGGGGATCCTTTCCGCGATAGCAGCGTAACTGGATTGATGTCTCGCGTGACGCGTGCCCTCTCCCTATCTCTATCTCTCTGCTCGTTTCCCGCGGAAATTCTTTCGCCCTTCGGGTTCGCGACGTAAATGCGGTGGGTTGGAATCGCGTTGCGTAACGCGTTCTTATTCTCTGTATTAAGGGGAGTCAGCGCGAGAATACGATTCTTTCCACCCTTTCTCTCTCTCTCTCTCTCTCTCTCTCTCTCTCTCTTTTTTCCTCTCCGTGGCATCGCGCACGGATGATACGGATACATACCGAAGCGCCTTCCGCTTTACAACCGACCCTCCCCCCCCCTCTCTCTCTCTCCCTCTAGCCGGAAACTTTTTCTTGCGGCTTTCTTTCTGCTCCCCTCCCCCTTCCTCTCATTCGATGCGCGGCGCGTCGCGTCTCATTATTCTTATTTTGCGCTTCTAGCTCGTTTGCCGGGGAACTTTTCGCCGCTCGCGAGCTAGCAGAGATATGAGTTTCCCATTCTTATCTCTCGGCGCTCGCATATGCACGCGGCAGTGGAAACAGCGCCGGGACGCAAGGGGATGACAATTATTACGAGTCGCGCGAACGTAAAAGAGCCAAAATCTGCGGGATTGCGGCGAGATTATCGTCCGATTGCACGTATAAATCGGCAAGCTTGAATATTCATGCGACCTCCTTTAATTTGCATTCTATTTGCGGCGTTATTCCTATTTTTCGAATTTCCTTCCGGATCGAAGCTCCGGCAGGTTATTAAAAAATTTAATATCAACGCGCTATATTGAATTAATCGCAATGTCGTTGCATAGTTAAAACACACTTGTCGATTCGATTGAAATTTATGTTAATAGTGATTGAATGATTTACTCGCTTGTTAATTATTATATTTTATTATCATAATTATTGCGCGCGAGACGCGCGAGTGATACGCGAGATCGGTCCACAGAAGGACGCGTCGAGTGCACGGAATATCGCGAGTATCCGCTGAGAGTGTCGTCTCTTCTCTTGTCTCTTGCAATTTTTTCATTCACACTTGTGAAACGAAAGTGAAACGATATCGCCAGGTCTTTCAGCGTCGAACGAGCGGCGTCGTTAAGCGATATAGTGTCCCGTTTTGCCGCGATGAGAGCTGCGAGAACGTAGAACACGCACGCAATTAGTCGAGCGCTGCTCGTACCTTCGAAAGGGACGAAAGTAACAACGGCCCCCCATCAAGAGGGAAGCTTCGTCGTAGCGCTGTAAAACCGGTCTGTTTACGACGCGCGTCTTTCCTCTTCGATCCCAATCCCCTTGGCCTCCCGTTAGAGAGCGTTTACATGTAAACGAGAGGCGCCGTTTCCCTCCGCGAGCAGCTTCATCCAACAATTTCGCGAACTCGTACATATTAGGCCATCGCGTCGCTATTGATGCGAAAAGAAGCAGAGAGAGAGAGAGAGAGAGAGAGAGAGAGAGAGAGGGTGGAGAACTCCCTGCTTTTTACTCGCCGCATTTCCAGATAATGCAGAAACGATCTTCGCTCGCTCCACCCGCGTCTTTTCCCAGTGCCCCTTTTTTCTCCGGGATATCTCCCTCCCCACGTCACCCTCCTACCCCACCCCTCTACCCCCTTTACGAGGGACTTCTCTGCCGAGATAGCGCGGACCTTCCCTCTCGCGGTTCCTTTATTCCTTTGATACCCGCCGCCTCCTATCGATGCTCTTATTTCTCTCGCTATCGTCCCCGCCCCCCTCGCCCACCCTCCCTCCATTTCTGCCCTTCCGCATCCCATTCCGCCATCCCCATCCCCGTAAGTATTAATACCGATCCCTCCCGTGTGCCCTTCTCTTATCTCTCCTCTCTCGATCCCGTCGTTTCGCCGGCAACTTTCTGCACGCCGCTCGCCGCCCCGCACTTTAAATTCCGACCGTGTTTTTCGCGAACGCCGGATATGACGGCCGCAGCCCGTCTCTCTCTCTCTCTCTCTCTCTCTCTCTCTCTCTCTCTCTCTCTCTCTCTCTCTCTCTCTCTCTCTCTCTCTCTCTTTCTTTCTCTCTCTTTCTTGGCTTGGGACTCGGACAAAAGGACTCCGGACGAGTTGCGTGATCGAACAGGGACTTTGGCGGAACCTTGGAGTTCGGACAGTTCGAATGGAATCAATGGCCGAACTGTTCGATTGTTCCGTTTGTTTTCTTCACGCGCGATACATCGCGCCTTCAACTTGGCCATTCCGCTCCATTCCGTGTAAATTCGGAATCAAATTGCCGCGGCGGATCTCCGGCGGCCTCTCGACTCTTTCGTATCCTCAAAATCGTACGCTTCGACGAATTGTTGACGAGCTTCGAGCTCGAAAACCCGTTTCTCATTTCTTTTATTCGGATGATTTAGAATCGGAACGGTTTTCCAGGTATTCTTTAAGATCTTTAAGCTCGAAAGTCAAAGTTATCTGCAGAAATTCGAGTGAGAAGGAGCTGTTGTATCGGATGGAGAATCCCGCCGACGATGAAATCCTTCAGGAATAACTCGGACAATCGAATTAAGACAAGAGAAGATATGTGATTCCGGGCCAAGTGACGCTCGAGGAAATCGATAGACAATTTTTTATTTGTTTTCCATCTCCCTAAATAAAAATGCCGTCGTCCCTTTTTTTAACATCATTAACACTCGAATACCCGACGATTACATAATCGGCTGATATTTTACCGTATCTGTACATTTGCGACAAGAACAAGTGATATTTCTCTTCGCAAATGATCGATCATCGGACGCATCGAATCGATCGATCATTAGTCGAATAATCACAAGCGTTCAAGCGGAAAGACAAGGTAGCTTTCTTTTCTTTTTCGGATATTCGCGTGGTGCGAATTAAATTGATTATCGGCACCGGCACGTGTACGAATGCTAATCTCCTTAAAGAGAACAACAGCCGCGAGCTGTCTGCTTCCCTTTTTCCTCTTTCTTGCCGGTAATTACAGGAGTTTGCCCCCGCCCTTTCCTGCTCGTTGCTTTATCCTCTTGTAAAGCACCGCCGCGAAATAAACAGCCCGCTTTCCGCTCGGCGTCGCGCCGTTCCTCCGGAAGTTAAAACCGAGCCGGTTCCGCCGAGTTTCCGTCGTAAATAGGAAGCTCCGAGATCGAAATTTAGGACGCCGCGGGGGGGAATTTAAGGGGGGTTCCTGGCCGCGGATGGACCCTCCGCGGACCAGCACGAGCACTGTTCCGCGAGTTTGCTTTCATTAGGTTTGCGATCACGGTGTGCGAGCTCTTTCTCATGTCGGTTCGATACTTTTACCGATTTTCCGGGACTCGTCGTTAACGCGCACGCATTTCCCGCATTTCCCCAATCATTAGATGCACCGTTTCAAGCGCGCCGAGCGAGAAATTCGCTTTACGACTCCTCCGGCCATTGAACGAGATCGAAAGGGACGCGATTATCTTTCGGCCATCTTGTCGCGTTATCGCCGGCCAATGTTCCTCGTGCGTTCCTCGATACGTGTACTTTTTCGCTTATTAGACGCTTCTCTCCGTGAAGTACCCGAGATGCCAGATCCTATTTTCCTATTCGCCGGTTACCCTGTCCTCCCGCTTCCGCATTCTCTCTTCCGCGTTAATCCGCCGCCGCTCTTTAATGCCCCGCTGTTTTTCATGCCCTTTGCCCCCGCTATTTCCATCGTCCGCGCTCTTTTTCTCCATTTCCACTTGGCACGCTTCCTCCCGCACGCTTTCGCCCCCATCGCTAAACCCCCCCTCCGCCTTCCCTGCCCCCCCGGCGGTGCACCGTCAGAAAACGAATGTCGCGGGATAACCGTTCACCCTCGGCTATCCTTTCTCCTCCCTCCTCTCTCTCTCTCTCTCTCTCTCTCTCTCTCTCTCTCTCTCTCTCTCTCTCTCTCTCTCTCTCTCTCTCTCTCGCCTCTCGGTGCGCATTTCGGCTAATTCCGCTCTCCGATCTTACGAATTCTACGTCCCGATTGCCCGCTTTTTTTCCACGCGGAGGATCCCATCGGTATCAGGACTCCCGATATCGGAATCACCCCGGCGCACCTCGGCGTTTCTCTCCTTTTACCCTCCCGTGGGTCACGCGGGTCAAATGGACGACCCATCGTGGCCGTAAGATTAGAGGCTTTTTTCCCCTCTACGTCGTTACTCCGCGAGGTTTTTATTTCGCGCAGGCGGGGAGCGGCTCGTCTCATTTGCGATCTGTACGCGTTACGTACACGCCGGGGTTTAATGGGCGGACAATGAGCGCGGCGAGTCAGCGGAAACGATATGACCATTGCTTTCGAGAGTTCACGGCGCGACGCGAATACGCTCTCAGGGAAACGCGCGTGCGCGCGCGAGGTCAGCCGAGATCCCGTCGAGAAATTTAAACTTGCCGCAGCACTCCGCGAAATTAACAAGTTAATAACCGAAATGGCAAAGGCGGATTCTCACCGTCGCGCCTTATCGTGGCGCAATACTTGTTTCTTATATGAATTACTCGTCGGAAACTTGATTGAACTCGGGAGATCGGGAGATTAGGTTAGGTTAGATTGGGTTGGGTTGGGTTGGGTTGGGTTAGATTAGGTTAGGTTAGGTTAGGTTAGGTTAGATTAGGTAGGCCGAACCCTTTACCTTCCCTGTCCCTGTTCTTCTTTCTCTCCCGGGTTTGTCGAACTTTTCGAGAATAATCCCAGACGATTATTCTCGCCTTTGTGTTAACTGAAACTTACTTTCACGGTTCGCGCTGATAGCAGTATTACCGCGGACGGTAATCGAGCCGACGTTTAGGCTCGTGCCGTTCTCCGGCGATAGCGACATTAAAGACGCCATTTCGGTGATTTACCGAGAATATTCCGTATGTGTGTATTCGTTTCGTTTTTATGCCGCTATCCGCGTTCACTCCGGGCGCATCAGGATAGTCCTCGTTCCCTCTCAGATGTCTTCGGCATCTCGCGTCCGTACACGACGCAGGGGCGAGATAAGGTCTTGGGTCTTGGTTTATTTTCCCTTTCGCGTAATGCACGCTACTCACGACGGAAAATCATTTTTCCGCGGGGACCGCCGCGGTTATCGCCGCGAACGAGCGGCGGCGCCGAATGCGAGACAGAGAGAGAGCGAGAGAGAGAGAGAGAGAGAGAGAGAGAGAGAGGAAGTCGTTCTCTTTCGAGCGGGTGTTCACGATTAAGCGGCAGCGGCGTTACGTACAAAAGCAGCGAAAAGAAACGGGGAGCGTATCGCCGAGATTGCGGATCGACATGCGAAACTTGCCTCGCATTGCGCGCCGGCGATGTTCGTTTAAAAGGTGCGGGGGGGGGGAGGGGATGATTTGCATTTTTTTTCCGAGGAAAGATTTCCTCGAGCGAGAGGGGGGGGGGGTATATGCGCGTATGCCGCGGTTATTAATAATAATCATGCTCCTGCGCTCGCAAGCGGCGGGAGACAGAAGAAACAATCGCGCCCCTTGACGAAAGGGGTAAATGAACATTTGCGGGGATTAACCGTTTCGATGTGACGTGGGGGAGCGCGGGGGAGATTTATCGAACAAGCTCGCCGGGTTAACGGGAGAATCACCCTCCGCGTTCGCGAGTTCGTCGCGAGTTTCTTTCCTCCCTCAAAGCCCTGAAGAACGCCGCGACGACGTGTCGGGCGCGCGGATGCGAATCGTTAGGCTGATACCTGCATCGCACGAAGGGTTGCGCAGCGACGAAGGATTTTACAACGCGCGCTTTGTAAATGCACGTTTGCGCATGCGTCAGGCCGAATATCGACGCTCGCCGCCTATTTTCAGCCGCGTATTTTCACGAAAAACGATTATTCCCGCTACAGAAACAGCGATGCATGTGGCTTTTTCTACTTTCTTTCATCAATTCGGATGGAAATTTCTCTCTCGATGGAAACACCCACGGTTTTCCCTGTGCAGCTGCGTGTGATTAGAAATGAAAAGAGGGGGGGGGGGGTCTCTCGTGCCGGAAGCTGGAAGAGTTCCCGTAAGCGCGAGAATGCCGTAATGCCGTCGATGCCCGTCTCCCTTTGGCACTTTGGAGTGCACGAATTCAATTTCTCCTCTTTCTATCTTTTTTTCGCGCCCGCGCGCGTCGCAGATTTTTTATCGCGCGAGAGAAATCGAGCCGGTCGACGCATCTCAAAACCGACCGTTGTGTCCCCCTAACATCCCCCGCGGTGCGTTGATATCTCACGCGCAACAGGACCCCCTAACCCCCTCGGCCGTTGCCTATTCGACGCGCCGTTAGTTTTAATTGAACGCGTTGGTTTTCGGCTGGTGCACTCTGCCTTCCTTGTTTCCTTCTCTCGTCGAGCGGACGGACCGAAGCGGATGGAAAAGCTGACCTCGCGTGTTCCTAGCGTGTCCCTAGCCGCGCGTAATTTCAACGGCGACCGTCCGTCCATCCGTTTCGCGCTGCCGTTTTCCCGTTGGTGCGTCGTCGTCCGTTTTTGTGAAAACGCCGGCCTGTTTTCGTTGCGCTTTTCCTTCCGCAAGCGCGCGCCCGCGCTCGCCAGAGAGGATTTTCGGTGAATGGACGCGCGTTCCACAATCCAGAAAAGGGAATAATACGAAATAATACCCGTCCGCCGTCGCGTCACGCCTTCGTCGCACGAAATTTTTTAACCCCCCTCCCTTTCGGTCTCTCCTGGAGAACGCGCTCTCTCGGTGATGAAACCGCGCGCGCGCGCGCGCGCGCCCGCGTTCCGGGATCTTTTTTCATCCGACTAAATCCGCCGTCTCTGACGCAATGCGCGGTTTCTCTATCATCTCCCGAGTCTCTCCTTATCCTTCTCATTCCGCCGAGTGTGTACGAAACGCCGGCTTAGATCCTCCCCGGCTCGTCCTCGTCCGTGCAGCCAACGCGCGATGCAACCGGCACCCTCTTCCCGCTTTCATCGCTCCTCGACCCTTCCTGCTCGCGCCCGAGCTCGCGCTTTATGTCCCCGGATTTGCCGCATCGGCTTCGCCCGAAACTGAGACCTCCGCCATCGCTTCGGCCGGGAAATGACCGCGGTAAAAGCTACGCGTTCCGCAACCGCGCCCGCATCCGCGCGGCTTTTCATCGGCATCTCCTCCTCGTCGTCCCGATTTTTTCGATATCGCGTCGGTATTACGCTGCCCTCATCTTCCTCGAGCACTCGCTCGAGCTGTGCGGCTTTCGGAATTCGCGCCGCCCCTTCGCCCTTTACAATCTCGTTTCCTCGTTGTTTCCTCGCGAGGGATAACGCAACGTAACGCTATCTTCCCGATACAGCGTACAGGGGAATGTGAAAAACTGGATTATTCCCGTGTATTACCTGGGTATTATATTCCCCCAACCCCCCAGCCCCACCCCCTCCCAATCCGCATCCTTTCCCGATCTTCGTGGCACGCAATCGCCGTGAAACAGTGTTCGAGCCCTCTTCCCCCTCCCTTTCCCGTTTTCCTCTACTCTCCCCTCTCCTGCGCGCCCCCTCCCCCTCCCCCGCCCCGTCCCCCTTTTCCGCTCTCAGTCAGGTTAATGAATGCAGATTCGCGCTCGAACTCGGCGCTTTTTTAGCCCCGCCAAGCTTTATCTTCCGTTTACCCTGGCTACCTTCCCGCTTCCTTTCCTCGCGTACTTTTCACCGCGCCCCCCCCCCCCCGTCTATGCAAACAGCGTGCCTCCGGCGCGGCCGTTCCATCGCCTCGTTTCTCTCCTGAGCTTCCATTTCTGGACGTAAACATTTGACGAAAATATTGTCGCGATAATGGGGGTGAATGAGCGAGCAGGGTCACGCTAGGGCTACCCCGCTGAATCGTTTCTCAAGAGTGCGACATCGATCGTAGAGAAAGAAAAAGGAGAGCCGGGGAGGAGGACACTCGCGCGCCTTCGAAAATCGCCATCGCCCGCGATGTAATCCATTAACCCCATTGTCGATCGGGCCGCGGTGCGAATTATCAAATTACGTCGCATTCGGCGCAATAACGTTTATTATTCTCCGCGGACGTGTATGCCATTGTCGCGTAATTCGTCGCGCGCGTCCGCGAATCGGATCGAAGTCATCATCGGGTCACACCGATTAAACGATCGCTTTGTTGCGTTGCGTTATATATGCGTTGATAATAATAATGACGCCAGCCGACAGCTGGATCTCCCGTGTTGTCGCCGTTAACTCCGCCTATTGCCAGCCGAATATCGATAACGCGCGTCGTGAGGGAGCGGTTGTCCCGATAACTTCTTCCCCATTGTCCGTTCGGCACTCGATTTTCCATGCAATAATTTATGCATCTGCCGGCACTTGCACTCGCACCTTGCACTCGCGGAGATGGCGAGCGATCGATTTCATCGCGCGGGACGCGGGAATAAGCGGGCGCAGATTGCGTCAATAGCGCTCCGCCGCGAGGAACGCGTCTCGCTTCTTCGTATCGACATTTTATAGGGAAACACATCGGGATTTAATGAAACGGAATTCCGCCGAGCGCGGACTCGCACCGGGGATTCGAACGGATCGCAGCCACCCTTCCGGACGCTGCAAACTGGAGATATTTGAATTTCGAGCTCGCAGCTCCCGACTGTGGCCCGACGAAGCTACGAAACTATTGATAACTTTGGCGAGTTATCGTGGCTTAAGCTCGCGCGTAAGGTCCGAGTAATTTCAAGCTCATCGGCCGAGTCCCTCATCGGGGACCAAACGCTAATCGGACGCTCGTCGATCGCACGACGATCGCATCCGAACAGTTTTTCCTCCTCGCGGCAGGACCGCTCGAGAGAGAGAGAGAGAGAGAGAGAGAGAGAGAGAGAGAGAGAGAGAGAGAGAGAGAGCGAGCGTCGCGACGTAGTTCGGCGGAGGCTAAATCCGGGGGGAGGGACGCAACAGTGACGTGAAAATTAGCACGGGCTGTCGGGGTTCTGCCGGCGAAACTCCAAGTTTCGCCGATCTCCGCTTATATATCCGTAACGGGGCGGGAACGGAAGGGAGGGCGCGTGGCAAGGTCGCGCGAACTTTGTCGCGCGGCTTTTGGGAAAGCACTGGCGATTCTTTGCGGGCTCGCAAAGCGAGTTTACTGACGATACTACTGAAAACAGAGTTCTACATACGTATATTTAGTTACTTGTTTATTTAATTAATTAATCTCGAGTGGCTCCGAGCAGCTCGGACGAATCATTGAAATATTGACGGAACTCTCTCTCTCTCTCTCTTTCTCTCTCTCTCTCTCTCGCCGACTGATTATTTTATAATGTACGATTTTAATGGCGCCGTTGAGTGCCATTGCATTTAATAGACTCGTAAAGTGTATTTGTCTTTATTATATGCCGAGTGTAATACGCAGGAGTCCTCCCGCCCTCCCTCTCCCCAACCTGATTCTCTTTGAGTAATCATTCGCGATTACATTGGATAATGTTACATTCGTTTACGGGGCGATTAATGTTCCTTAATTACCTGCTCCTTTCCCGTATCTCCTCCTGACATTTTCCTCCAAATTGACCAATTGGTTACTCTCGCGAGGAACGTTTCAAGCTTAACCAGGAATGCTCGACTCTTTTCTTTTTTTTTTCTTTTTTTTTACGATACGCCACGCCATCGCGATCGAGATGCGATCTTTTCGCGGAGCTCGGACGTCAAAGTTAAAACGCCGCAATTAGATTGGAAGCTTTCCGGGAAACATGCGCGCGTGCACTCATCCATAATACGATGCGATAATGTGCACACGCGCCTCGGCGTGCATTCTCTCAGCGTGTTTGCGCGCGTGTTCCGCAAACTCGGCGAGCGCAAAGGTCATGTACGCACAGATTGCACTTACACGCGTGCACACACTCGCGCACACGGAGATCCGTGTACGAGCAGATGCGTACAATGTCCTCGGCGCGCGCAGAAATGCGCGTCTGGAGAGTGCACGGAACTTTCGAGCATCGCGAGCACTCTCATTTTCAGGCCTTAAATTTCCTTCGGATTCGGTTCGACGCCGAAGACCCGGCGTGCTCGGCTGCACGAATTCGCAAGGCAAAGCGAAGTGTCATCTACTTTGAAGGGAGAGTCAACAAAAATGTTCGTCATCGGTTTAGAATTATCCGGCCACGAGATTCCAACTTTCCTACTTCCTTGGACTGTCGGGATAACTTAATCCTAATCTCCTCTTTCTTTCTTTTTCTTTCTTCCTTGACGCGAGTTGACGCGAGAGCGATCCGTCAAGCCTCGGCTGGAATTAATTCGCGACTGCGTCGTTCGATGTGTCGCCAGATACGGAATTCTGACAACGAAACGGGAAACACAGAATTACGGAATATAAACAGATAAACGGCAAACAGGCTTTACCCTCGCAGTCCGACTCCCGCAATTTAATTAGCGAACGGCTCAACGTTGTAAATTACACGATCGCGGCCATGTAATCCACGGTCAAGAGCAAGCATCTGTTCTCTCTCTCTCTCTCTCTGTTGACGCGAGAGCGATCCGTCAAGCCTCGGCTGGAATTAATTCGCGACTGCGTCGTTCGATGTGTCGCCAGATACGGAATTCTGACAACGAAACGGGAAACACAGAATTACGGAATATAAACAGATAAACGGCAAACAGGCTTTACCCTCGCAGTCCGACTCCCGCAATTTAATTAGCGAACGGCTCAACGTTGTAAATTACACGATCGCGGCCATGTAATCCACGGTCAAGAGCAAGCATCTGTTCTCTCTCTCTCTCTCTCTCTCGGGCGCGCACGCGTGCCTTTTCGGGGCGTACACGTCGTGATAAAGACAGAGACACGAGCACAAGCGCGGAGAGCAGCGTGTGTGCTGATATGCTCCCGGGGCGATGTTGACCCAGGACGGCGGGAGGAGGAGGGCGAGGGGTAGCTGAAGTAGCTGCGGATTGAAGCGGGGCTGACGGTGGCGAACGGGGCGGGGGTGGACGGAACTAACGCTCAACCCGGGTACCGTATAAACTTGGCCGCATACAAATTTGCACGGGATCGCGTTAAACCGTTGCAAGCTGCGGGACGTGGATACCGGGCGGGAAAGGGGGCTTGCGAGTCGCAGCCGCCGCCGCCACCCTCTCGGGGGCGACGCTCCGTGCCGTCTCTATGCTACCCTCTCGGCCGTGTGACGGAGTTTTGCGGTCGCCCGCCCGGCTCGAGCATAGCTCGGCGGTCGAGAAATCATGAAATCGAGGAATCGGCTCGCGATGGACGGCGAAGAGGAGGAGGCGTGGGGGAGAGAGGGAGGCAGGGAAATTTGATTAACGGCACAAGGGTGGTTCGGTCGTCGCTTTGCGCGCGGAGGAAGAGTCCTCGAGAGGGCGGCTCGCCGAGGCGGCGCGCGCTGGACGAGTCACGTCGCGATTCATTTACGCACTCGGCCGATCAGTCGCGATTAATTTGCGAGTGATGGTCGGGTAATTATTTCACGTGTCCCTACAACGATTGGTGCGGCGGGTACGGGCAGGCACGCCGGGATAATTTCAACGGTCGCCGGTCGCGCGCCCATTTGCATCCGGAATTATTAACAAGCGTGCTGCGAGTCGTGCTCGGCGCAGTCTGAGGGATGCAGTCGTAATGAAGCTGTCGGTTACCGTTTGCTATTATATTCAGTACCGACGGGGTCTGAGAATCGGATGATTATCCGCGAACGACGCTAAACAATTCATGAGTTGATTGATTAAAGCGAGGACGGAACGGACGGTATAAACGTTATATTAACTTTCGCCGCGTGAGCATTAATGAATTAGCGCCGGGATTGCGCTGCCGGATCGGGGATTAATGTTTCGCTCCCTTAAAACAGCGTGGCCGCGCTTTTATATGCGGACACGCTCGACGCATCGCCGCTATTAAATCAGGAGGACCGAAATAATCGTAAATTAAAGGGGCAGAGAAGGAAATAACGTCGACTGTATGGCCGGTAATGAATTCCGTTATCTGCCGGCGCAATGGAACTCGTTCGAACTCGGCCGAGAGCGTGTCCGATTATTGCGTCGACTCTCGCCGCCTTATAAATGAACAAGCAGGGACTCCGCTCGCATTGAATACATTAATTTGGAGCGCGATATAAAAACGCATCCTCTCTCTCTCTCTCTCTCTCTCTCTCTCTCTCTCTCTCTCTCTCTCTCTTTCTCGATACGGTTTAAAGAGATCGCGCGACAATCCACCGCGGTGTTAACTCCCTCGCTTTAATTAACTTAACTCCCATTACGGCGGTTCCATTAAACTCGAATTATTTATCGCGCCAGGTCTCGCCCGCAAGTCGAACGGCAAACGACTGGCGCACGCTTTTATTCATCCCCCTCTTTCCCTCGACGACGACGTTCTCTCCAATCTGGGACGAAACGCGTTGGCCGGCTTGACGGAGCAATCGGGACCGAAGATGAATCACGCGCGCGCCAGAGAGAGAAAGAGAGAGACGCGAGAGTAAATCGATTTCCGTATTCTCAAATCTCGATCTAGGATCTCGATCGGATCGCCGAAGATCGCGTCGATGTTATCTCTCCATCAGCTGTCGACCCGGACCGTGTCCCTCTTCGTGTCCCGCTTCGTGTCGGTCCCTTCGTTGATGCTCGCTACTGACCGCCGATGATCGTGTACCGTCCACTGGCCAACCCCGCCACTCGCGTCTGACCACATGTCGGCATTAGCCACTGCGAGAGCGGAGCGGCGTGCCTGCGATGTAAGTGCCAGCTTTGACGTTGACGTCGACGACGCCGGGAGCGATTAGGTGCAGTGTCCTTGGCATTTTAGTAATTTCGATCATTTTCATGCCTCTGAGGAGTCCGTGCTTCCTTGGCGATTCGATCGGTGCGACTCGCTGGTAAGATTCTTCTCCTCGATGATCGTCGCGCCTCGCAGTTCCTCCGCGCGTGCGATTACGCGGTATACGCGAATCCTCGCAAGAAAGCTCGCGTGTCGGGTCACGCCGGATGCCATCAACGCGCCGTGCACGTTAATGCCGCGACACTCATTGGCGTTAATTACCGTTTTCTGGCCGAGTCTGGCCATTCGCCGCGGGACTTAACTAGCAACCGCCGTCCGTCATCCGGCCGCGCGCCCCATCAAATCGCCACCCTGACTGCCCCCCGCGACGCGGCGATTATACCCCGAAGTGCTACTTCGAATTTGGCACTTGGCGCGCGCGGCGCGTTTGATGATTACGCGTGCATTTTAAGCGAGCGCGGAAAGCTTGCTCGTCTATCTTTCCCCGTGCGTTTAAGAAGAAGAAGAGAATTGCATTGTTCTCTGATATTCATGCTGCCGCATGTTACCTTTCTCTTTTTCCTGGTTTTTTCTTTTTTTTTCTTTTTTTTTTTTATTTTAGAAAAAAAGACCAAAGGAAGAGCGCGTACTTGGCGTATCCGGCGAATTCGGTTCGGCAAAACTGGATTTGTCTATCCCGTTCGTTTTGGAGCTTTCCATTACGTTTATTGAAAAATAAAATAAACGCGCGTAACTACGCGCAATGGAATTACGAATGGGACTCG
This sequence comes from Eciton burchellii, assembly GCA_020341155.1. Classification (NCBI taxonomy): domain Eukaryota; kingdom Metazoa; phylum Arthropoda; class Insecta; order Hymenoptera; family Formicidae; genus Eciton; species Eciton burchellii. The sequence continues at coordinate 170,774 of JAHMML010000106.1, read as the reverse complement.
GAAGTATGATGGCTGGGAGCCATTATCGATTTTCGCTAAGTTAATCGGTTAGCAAACAAAAAAAAAACGCACGCGAAATAGATTTCGCGACATTACTTGATTGTAATAAAATATTGCGGGACATTTCCTGAATGCCTCTCTGTGAGATTTTAATTTTTAAAATAATTCGATCTGCCGAATAACCCGACGATCATTTCGCGTTTCGCGCGTCTCTCGCGCGTGTGAAAATTATTTTGGAAATTTCGCTGATCCCATTTCCGACATATTCGACGACGACGACGATGACAAGGACGATGACGGAGAGCCTAACACGTTTCGGAATAGAATCTTATTCGGTCTTCGTCGTTAAAATCGAATAAGCGCGATACGGCGGACGATTACGGCTCAACGCGGTCGAGCGATGCAGACGTATCGATTCTCGATGAACAACCCGGCGTTGTCCAGTCGCCGAGTCGACAAAAATTACTTTGCGCCAGGAAGCAGTAATCAATCTATGGCGGGAGGAGGGGGACATTAACGGCGCGGACAGCCGAGCGATACGTCTGATGTGTCAAACGTAATATCTCGTGCTTGCGGCCTCGGAGAAGCCACAGCGAATCGTTGTACTTGCGAAGCGTTTTGCAGAATGGAACGGTCTTGCGGTTCCGCGATGGACGATAGAACGCCTGATGGCGGGCGAGGAGAGGGGAATAAAATGGGGTGGTTTACGGCGAGACGAGTTCCGGACGGACAGGCGTTGCAACGTAAATCGGACGCCTGGACGACCGCGTAGTCGCATCGAGGATGCGACGATCGCCCGTTGCAGTCGAAATCGGATTTCCGGAGCGGACTTGGTCGGACTTTCCCTCGAGAGAGAGAGAAAAATCTGTTAAGCCGAGCCGTGTCGTTTAATCGCGACGCGCGCGAGTTACGTCGGCTATTGAGAGCGCGTCGCGATGAATTTATTTTAATTAAATCCGCCGAGTCCAGGTGCGAGCGCGTAAAGAGACAACGTTTCCGAATGGCGGCGGAACGGATTGCTTCCGTTTCCGGAGGGGGGCCGAAGGCGCGTTACGCTGAAATTTGCATGTTAATGGTCGCGCCGAACGTTGCAGTCGGATTATGTTCGCCATCGTATCACGGCCACTCCAAGATCCCCCCTCGTTTCTTTTGTAATCGCCATTATGCGATTGTAATTGCCGCTCACTTTCGCGTAAGCTCCCGTAACGATGCCGGATCCGCGAAAATCGGGAAACCGCCGCTGCGCCGCGCCGGACTGAACCGAATCGCTCGTTTGTTTGTCCATCGATTATCTCGCAACGTCGTGCAAACGCGCCGCGATACCGGGATACATGTGTGTATGCATATCGTTAGCCGGAATATTCGTCACGGAGAAATATTGTATTTTCACGTTACGCGTTACGCGGCTCCCGGTTCGCGGAAGGGGCGAGGGGCGGAGGGGGAAATCGCCGAGACACAAATTTTCGAGTGCACCTCGGGGTGGGGGGTGGGGGGATGAGAATAATTCTCATTCCCCGCTCGAACGGCAGGGCCAAGACAATCGCGAGCGGGGAATGAGGAAGACGGCAGGTCTTGAAATTGAAAACGAACTTTCTCTCTCTCTCTCTCTGTTTTCTTTATACCTTTTTTTTCAGGAGGGAGAGTGAAAGGGATCCCCCGAAGAGCGCCGTTACGCGAACTTTGGAATTTATACGGAATCACGTTCCACATTGCCACGGTGATTATTTTATGCTAATAAGATCGCCAAGTAAAGGTGTCTGAAGAGTAAGGCTAAGAATACCGAGTTACGACTTGCGATTTGCGATAATAGCGCTGAATATTATTGCCGCTGATAATGCCACTTTCATGAAACTGCTTCTCTCTTTCCCGCTTCTCTCGTTATTATTTCACAAGAGGAAGAGCGAAGAGGAACGCTCTCGGATGGAAATACCGTGACTGGCTATGTGACGTGTAAACTATCCATGAGACGTAGCTTTAGCGATACGACTTTGGCGAGGTAACGCGATCGTTCCGCGACCGCTGCTACAACGGCAACGGCAATGTGTGGCTGCGTGATTCTAATCACTTGAAGGACGATCGTGTTCCCGGAGGCGAAGGGTATTTTGCAGCTTGACGTTCCGCAATTTAACAATTAAGCGCGGAGACGCGAAATCATCGCGTCGTTTTACATTTATCCGGAATTAATTATTCAAACTCGTGCTGATTCCGTCTCCGGCGCGTCAACTCGGCGAAACTCGGCTCTTTTTCGCCCTTTTACGCCCTCTTCTCAGGGCTCCTCCTCCTCCGCCTCCTCCTCCTGCTCCTCTTCTTCTCTCTCTCTCTCTCTCTCTCTCTCTCTCCTTTTTTTTCAAGCACGCAAGAACTTGCGGAAGTTCATCAGGGCCTTTGAACGGTTTAATTTGCATATCTAACAATATTACACCGCGTACTCGAAGATAGCTCTCCCCGTTTCTTCGTACATTCCGCAGAGCGGCGGCGCGAGCTGCGGAAGAGAGATGAGGAAGGAAGATAAGGATATACGACGGACGAATGTTCGCACGTGGAAATGCAGGAGAGGCCGCGGGATTCTGCGAGTATTTTTCCATTTTCTGTTCCCTTATACCGGGAAAACCGCGCGCGGTTTCTCCTACGGGGATTTTTCCGCGAGTTTTACGCACCCTGCCGATTTTACGATCGCGGATAACATTCGGATTTCGATTAACGCGTTCCGTTTACTACGCGGAGGAAACGCGAGGATCGTCCGCTCGCTGCCGAAGAGCACGGTCGGGCTGATTCTGTTCGTTTTCGAGAATTTACGGCGGAGAACCGCGCGAGCATCTCGCGATTATCGCTCGCGTCGCGATTTAGTCGCAGTGAATTACTCGCGACTCGGGACCGTTCCTCCCCCCGCCCCTTTCTATTTACCCCGCCGATCGTATCGTATCCTTTTCGCGAGACGTGCTCGCGTCGAACGATAACAATATCTCGTTGAGCTCGCTCGCGCGGGCACGCGGCCACGCGGAGCGTACACGCTCGACCTCTGCCCCCTCCGCGGGCACTCGTCTATTTTTGCGGACAAGTATTGCATGAAATATTCATGCCGGTCTGCCCCTCCTTACGTAACAACCGCCGGATTTCGCTCGCGATCTTGTCTGCCGATGCGCGCGTGCGCGGGGCAAATTTTTTTCCTAAGATTAATATTACATGAAACGAAGGCGCGGGACGCGCGGGCGCGACTTTATCGGCTAAGAATTATCCCTTTGTTTCCTAGACAAATATTGCATGAAACATTCATAGCGCGCGTAGCGCAGCGCTCGATCGATCCCGGTCAGTCTTCCGCGCGGGCGGTGTGCCCTCCTTTTTCCCCCCCTCGTCCCTCCTCCTCCTCCTCCTGCCTCTCTCTCTCTCTCCCCCCCCCCGCTTTTCCATCCCGGTGCGGGCTCGCCTTCGCCGGCTTCGCCGCGTCCGGCTCCAGGGATGAAAGGCGGAAAGGGGATGGTCCTCGTATTATCAGAGTCCATCCGTTTTCCGGCCGGGTCGGCGCTGACAAGAAGTGCCCAAAGCGGGGAAGATGGCGGGGAAGGGGGCTTCTCGCAAAGGCCGCCGGCCAGTTATCGCGCGATCGGCGATCTCTCGCTTGCGGGGAGAAAGGAACGGCGCGGCGTTTAAATTCGACGGACGAACATTTCGTCGTCGCCGTTGTCTCATCGATCAAGGTGTAATTCGCGGTTATCGCGATCGCCCGCAGCCCGCATCGGCGATAGTCGCGATCGCACCTGCAGCCGCGTGTCGCGCACAGCAGCAACGCGGCGTTCTCTCCACCCCGACTCGATGACTCGATAATTGCCCCGCTTTGGTAACACTCGCGTTCGAGGAGGTATCGCGCGCGAGAATTACTCGCATCGTTTGCCACCTCGTCGATCAGACCGATCGCTTTTCTCCGCGCGCGCGCACGCGTGCTATCCGCTATTGCTCTCGGAGCAATGACGCCCCAACGCGAGAATCGCTCCGTCTGTCGCGCCTTCATCACGCGGCGCTTCATCGATCAACGAAAGGAAGAAGCACCCCCATTAGCGAACCCCCCGACGTCCAGCATTTCAGGGAAGGGGGGTGAACGCTGTATATTATTTCCATCGCTCCTTCCTGCATTAATCAAACCGGAAATGGCGCGCTGCTACGGTTTATACGCTGACGTGATCGGTCATAAATCGCGGGGAGAGCAAACGCGATTACACACCGGCGACGATTATTGGAGGGATATCCTCCTCCTCGTCCTTCTATTCCTCCTGTGCCTTCTCTCTCCCTCGCCTCCCCCCCCCCTCTCTCTCTCTCTCTCTTTCGTGCAGCTGGCGCCGTTCTAGGATGCGAGTCGGTCCGTATAAATGCATAAATTATCGCACTTCGGACGGAAGATTTGAATAAATCGCGCGACCGAGCCGTTTCGTATTTCGAACTGCGCGGAAGATCCGGGAACGAATCGCAAGTTTGTATTTGACGTTCGGTTTTCCGTTCAACTTGTCAAAATTCTGTGGGACGTCGCGGGAGGAGGAGAGGACTCGCGGATTTGAAGCGGGACCAGCGCGATGCGCGGCGGGAGAAGCTTGCAAGATCGCCCGAATTGTCGCATCGCTTTCTCTCTCTCTCTCTCTCTCTCTCTCTCTCTCTCTCTCTCTCTCTCTCTCTCTCTCTCTCTACTGTGTCGGGAGAAATCGCTTTTTCCTTCGTTTTTCTCCTCCTCTTCTATTTTGCGCGCGGTTTAATCTACTCGCGGTCCAGCGTGGGATATGAATATTCCCGCTTGTTAATTAAACGAGGACGACAATGCCGGTGGACAGACAACACGAAACGCTCATGGAGTAAGATGATGTAATCAACTGGTGCAGCGAGGTGCTCCCGCTCACATCGCGGGAAAACAGGGGAGAAAGAGAGGGAGGGGATGGTGCGTGTCGCGAACTGCTCGATGCTCTCTCTTTCTCTCTTTGCGTGGCTCGATATTGAATTGTGTAACCGGATTACTGACACGCGATTAATGACACTTTCGTTTCGACGCGTGTGCACGTCGCGTTACATCCCTTGTAACTGCGAGAGTCAGAAGCTCGGCTTGCTCGGTGACTTGGCAAGGTGCAAGAAAGCACGGTTGAAGGATTCAAGAGCGGAGAGAGCGCTTCGTTTGATCGCGTGGATGGTGACTGTCCTGCTTGCTTCCTGAAGACTCGTCACTCTTCGAGCGCTCGGTTTTCTCCTTACCGCGGTAACTAGAGCTCAAGATCCCGTTGGCGAGGTCACTCCGAATTGTGCAGGCTTTTTTATCAATGTGTCAATCGCCCCACGGGAACTTGAGCCCGAGCGGGCTGGAAATTGTATCGAAGGAACTCGCCGGCGCACATTATCTGTCAGCTTAGGATCCAGCAAGAGATAAATACACGAAACGTCACTTAAAAGGTACAAGGATGGCGCTTTTTTGCGCCATATCCTACCGGTTGTCGTCCTGGAACGCTACTCTCCTCCTTTCTAGAACTCGGCTCCTCTCTCTCTCTCTCTCTCTCTCTCTCTCTCTCTCTCTCTCTCTCTTCTGCTCTCCGTTTCAGCCCATCTTCTTTTTTCTCGCCTCACTTACCTCACCGCCGCTTTGCAAAGTTACATCGTCCGAAGTCGTTTTTGCCCCAATTCGAAACGCACATGCAGCCTTATTTTGTGCCCGGCCGAGCCCGCGGAGCTGAACATTTTCCAGCTGCGTTGTAATTAATTAATTCTCCCCCTCCCCCCCCCCCTAATCCCGCCGTTCTCTTCTCTCCGCCATTACCCCGGGCTTTTCTTTTTTTTATCTCCGCTTAAATAATTTCGCGTCAGTTCCGTCCCCCGAAACAAAAAGCGAACTTCGCTCGTCGGGGAATCCATCATTAAAACTTGACGTGCCAATGACGAAGAAAAACGTGTAACGGACTGCGTAATCCCGCGTATTTCGAAGGGTCAGATGCGACTTTTATCAAGGTAGAATCCAATCCATTTTATTTTTCCCTGCCAGATTTACGTATGAAAAAAGAGAGAGGGAGAGAGAGAGAGAGAGAGAGAGAGAGAGAGAGAGAGAGAGATATCGCAGCTAAGAATCGCATTACTGCGATATTATTCCATCTGTATTATCATATAAATTATATTCCAATTCCAATCCGCGTTTCAAGAGACACGAAGCTCCCGCGAAAGCGTTTGAAATACGAAAGACGCGACTTGCTTTGCCGTAAGCATTGCAAATTTCTCTCCGCTGTAAATATCTCCCGGTCACTTTGTTAAAGCGGGCGAGTTTAAATGAGTCAACAGTTCTGCTAAGACGTTATTATCGCACGCGATTTCTACGCTGATCTCCGAAGCCCTTCTAATAACTCTGCGAATTATTATTTACTTTCTGTCATTGAACTATTGCTTGCTATAATTCGAGCGACGATACCTCGGAGGACATCTTGGAGGAAAGAATCGCTCGAGGTTGATCTCTTCTCCAAGTTTCAGCGAGATAAAGGGAGACGCGCGAATACGCGCTTTATCGGATTCCCGGAATTTCGGAAATTCTCTTCGATCGTCACGCTGGAACGCGCTTTTCGCGCCTTTCCAACGGGACGAACTCGATCTCGATCTCGAGTTACGAACGTAATTAATTAATCCACCCCCCTTAACCCCAACCATCCGGCATTATTACGTCGCTTTTTTCCGTCCGGCGATACTGTCTTTGCAGAGGCTCTCGTCTCTGTTGTTTCGCTCGATTCGGGTCCCGGAGGGGCTGTAATAAATTAGTTCCGCCCTCCTTGTCGCTCTCCTCGTTCGTTCCCTCCCTCGTTCTACGTTCGCCACCCGCTGCGGCAGCGGCCGTGCGATTTTTTTCAGAAGGAATATTTAACCGACACTTCAGAAGCCGGATAAAAGTGGCGCGGGCGAACGATCGAGCGCGCTTAATTCCTAGCTATGAACACGCGAGCCTCGTTAAAAGTGCAGATGGATTTACGCGCGCGACGAGTCCTCGTATTTTCTCTTTCCTCTCCTCTTTTTCTCCCGTCTTTTTCCTCTTTTTTTCCCCCCTTTTTAAATGGCCAATGTAATCGAGCATCGATCGAGTCGCCCTGCTAGCATCGGAGCGCAGGATTTCATGCGCAGAATGCACTCGTTCGTGGAATGCTGTGAATATAATTTTTCCCCGAGATCGCTCATCTGAAGAAGAAGAAACCGAACGAGAATCCCTCGTATCGTACTAATCATCGTCGTAATAATCCGCGCATCTAGAATCGATCGTTCTCAGAATAGCAGACTTGGCGGCAAGAGGGGAGATTCCCAGCAGAGCAGAGCAGCGAGATTCGTATCATAAATAATGGAGAGATAAGCGATTAGCCGAAAAGGGACGGATAATTTCATTCCAGAAACGCGACGAACGGATCTAGATCTTCCGCGATGCGTTGCAGCAAAAACGGGTCGTTCTTCGACGCTCGCGCGTTCCGCTTTCTCGCGAATGGCGAGCGACATTACGAGACGCGCCGCTCAAACGTCAAAATTAAGAGTACCGAGTCCGCTTCGCGCGCGCGCGCGCTGCGAGCGAGGGCTGCGCCGAGAGAGCGCGCCTAATGACGCTCGCTTCCGAGCGCATAACGCTACGATGAGAAAACAATAGAGACAATGGCGAGCGCGCGCGGGAGGGGCGGGGAGGGATGTGTCGTTGGTGTAAGAGAGTATTAATTAAAATGCGGATACGCGAGCGGCCAGCCGTAGCCGCGCATTACGGCTCGCGGGAACTTGGGGTACCCTTATTAAGCTTCATTAGCCGACACTCGGGTTAATTGCTTCATTTTTCCTCTTTACCCTCGAAGTAGCCCACGGCCGACGGTTGTTATATACCCCGATTCCGCATCCTTGCCTGTTCCGCGCGTCCTGCGACCGACGATGCCGCCCGTCCTCGCTCCGTAATACACCCGCGAGTGCATTGTGCGATCGCAAGTTACTGTCGACCAGCGACAGCGAGAGTGTGTGTGAGAGAGAGAGAGAGAGAGAGAGAGAGAGAGAGAGAGAGAGAGAGAGAGAGAGAGCGGGAGTGGAGGGGGGGGAGAGGGAGAGAGGGATTCTCGCGAAACACCGAGAACGATCCGGCGGATTTTCTCTTTAAGCTGCCCCTTGCGCTCGCGACCTTCATTATCGTCTTTTCACTTACGGTATCCTAAAGGCGTGCTTCATATCTCATCATCGTCTCGCTCGTTGTTTCTCTTAATAACGCGCCCCTCGCTGCGTCTCTCGCTGCTCGCCCCTCTCGCGTTTCGCGCCTTTCCTTAATTCGGAAAAGAACTAATTAAACTAGATTAAAAGTAATTTATCCCTCCGTCCCTCCTCCCCCCCCCTCCCCTCCCCTCCCCGACGCGTCCATCGCGTCTGGGCTTGTAAATGTTTTCCCGATTTATTAACCATATCGCGCTAATTATCGCGCTCCGAGGCCCGCTCCGCGTCTTGATTATTGAACGCGTGCTTCTTACGCGACCTCAAAACGCGACGCCCACTTTCGTTTAATAATGAGCGGCACGAGCAGTATTAATGTTGCATTATCGCGTCCTTCTTCCCGTTATTAATATCCCCAAATATTATTGGAATCGTTGTAAACGCTCCTGCGTGTCTCATAATGCGTTTCCAACGGTAATTAACCCCGCACTCGTATCTACGCTGATCACTCGCAGACGATGTCGGCTTTGTTTTCATTTAATAATCGCGCTTATCGAGCGCGTAACAAAGTAATGCCGGGCGCACGTCGTAAAGCCCGCCGAGATAATGATCGTTATGGGAACGGCAATAGTAATATCTGCGCATTAAATCCCGCGGTAATTTTGAATATTCTTTGTGCGAATGAAATTTTTCCGTAATCCCCTTTCAGCGCGAACGGTAGGAGGACGTTAAAATTTAAACAGAGACTGCGTTGCCCTATTGTTGGCCGCGATGCTCAAGGTACCTCTGAATTAAGGATGAAGGAAGCGGAATGGATTAGCGAAAGAGATAATAGGATAGCAGACACATAAATTCATTTCCCGCCCGGTATATGAACCGGTACAAGAGAAAAACGCTCAGCTGGAGAAACGCGCTTACGCGGGGGGATGATATTAATATATTTGCGAGAGGGAAATATTCCGAGGAGTGTCCGTGAAATAACTCGCAACCTTCCGTGCTTATTCCGTGCCTATCGGCTTTTCATTTATGCCGCACGAGCGTGCTTCCGCGACTTTTGATCAAGAATCGCACGCAATACCGTCAATGGCGCGCTTCTCGGGGCAACTCGACGTCTGTCCGCTCGCGGCTGACTTTTTCCACTGCTGACGCGATCTGGGCCGGATCAAAGTTTCGCGCGGCGCGGAAAAGGCAGGCGTTTCCGCTCAAGGCTCGCCGCCTCGCGTGCGATGTTAATTACGGGTATCCGTAAAAGTTGCCGTAAAAGCGAGCGTACGTTACGCGGCATAGGGCGCGACAGGGTGGATTCGCAATAATGCATTACCGTACCGTCCGCGTAACTCGCGCTGGAATTTAGCGCGAATTCCTGAAGAAGCAGCACGACGAGGGCTCGTGGCATCGTGACGAGGAGGACGTTAACGTCCTCAGCCGGGGATTGGATACAGTCGGGCGAAATTGGAAAACTTTATACATCGGCCCACCTTGTTAAATGCCGCTTGTTAAATGTCTTCTTCCGAAGACTAATATCTGTCCCCGATAACAGCCGGACGAGTCAATAGTTCCGATTGGGGATCACTGCATCGCATCTAGAGAATAACGCGGCGACCTTCAGCTAATCCAACGTTCGATCTCCTGGCTTTCCAAAATAAATAAATTTCGAGAAAATTTATTTACAGTCCTTTCGACTCAAATATTTATATGTATGTGTATATATATATATATATATACACACAAATGTGTGCGCGTATAAATACGTCGCTGAGCGATCATCGTTTCATGTTTTATTCGATATCGATTTTCGAATCTTCGTCATGTCACATCTCGATCAATCTCGACGGTCTCGCTTCAGCGAGATGATGAATATGGCTGTGTCATTTCCGCGGGAAGGCACGCTTCATTCGACCGGCCACAATGTCATTATTCGCGCTGTTCGCGGAGGAAGAGGGAGATCGGATACTCTCTTCTCTCGCACATCCAGCTTCTATGAAATGCGAATGACGGACACGCGCTGCTATCAGTCGGCATATTCACCCGCTGCACTCCCTGTAAGCCGCGGGAGAAAAAAGCACCGTCAAAAGCACGCTTCTCGGCCTCCTTCCCGCTGGGTCGTCGGCCCAGCGAGTGTGCGCATCCGAGGAAAGTGCATCCACGTGCGTCGATCCGAATGCTCCGAAAGAATTACGAGCTACACGGGCTTTCCGGAAAATAAAGCGTCCGCGCGTCCGCGCTCGCTCGCATCGTCGACGTTTCGTTTTACGATTCAATTAAAACGCACGGCGGCAGAAATTCTCGCGGGGAATTTTCATGAGCGCATCTCGCGCCGCGAGGCTTTCAATTAAGTTAAAATCAACGCTCGTGGCGTGCGCTGCACGCCACGTTTACGAGCACTGCCGCGCGTCAGGGCGACGGTTCTCCATTAAAAATTCCAGATATTTCAGATATTTCTGATTTTTAATCCGCATCAAGTCGGACGCGCCGATATCGACCGTCGTCCTCGTAAATGCCGGAGATCCATCGCGAATCCATCAATCTCAAAGTTTCCCTTTCCCTTCGTCCAGCGCTCGTTTCAATGTTTCGATGCTGGATTCTTTCTCGCCGACACGGCGCGATAAATCGGATCCGCGCGCAGGGCCACGCGAGGGAAAGGGGTGCACGTTGCGAAATTATCGCGCCAGTCTGTCGCCGATAAACGCCGATCTCTCAAAGATGCTGTTTTCCGACAAAGTCCTCGACACGGCTGAGGAAACTCGACCGATCCACGCGACAAGCCTCACCCTCTTGGCTTCCCCTTGTCGTCCTTGCCGTTTACTTCCCCATGCAGCCTCCCCCGGTTTCCCTTCCGGGTGTAAGGGTGGTTCTGCCTCGGCTTTCACGCGATGCTCCACGGTACGCGCGCGCCGCAGATATTTCTTCCTTTGCATATCGAGCCCGTCGCGGCCATTTGCATTCCTCTGTGCCTGTTCTTCCTCCCTGCCTCCCCTATTTCCTGCTCCAGCTTTGCTGCCTCGCCCTCTCCCCGGGATAAGGAGGACCCCTCCGGACATCCCTCTCGCTTCGCGACCGATTACCCGCCGCATTCTTTCATCGATTCCTCCTTCTTCCTTTCCCCCTCCCCCCCCTTCCCCCTGCCTCTCTTTCTCTCTCGCGTTCTCTGTCTGCTTGCCTCTGAATTTTCTTTTCTTTGTCTTGCCGGGCTCGCCCGACGTCATCCGGCCATTTTCAAGCTCGTTCCTGGCGTCCCTCGACACTTCCGATGAGGGTCTTTTTCTTTGTTAATGCGTATCCGGAATCCGTAGAATGTAATTCGCAAAATTGAATTAGAAAATATGCGTAATTTATGCGTATGGCGTACGCTCGCTCGACCTCGATGAAACCAATAAAGCTTATTAATAATGGCATTACTAGTATCTGTCGGCTAAATACTTTATGTATATTTGATATCTACAAGATATGAAAAGTTGGGATTTTCAAACAGATTCTCCCTGAAATTCCAGGGAGCGCTGAGATGAGCGCGATATTAAAAAATTTTCTTTTTGCTCTAATATCCTCCGCCGGTATCCTTTGATATTCTCTTAAGCTTCCGGTTTAGCTTATTAACGCGGTTTTTAAATGTCGCTTGTGCGCGGTGGGAAATCTTCCTGTCAAAATATTGGTTTTAATTAGGACTTTTTAATTAACTGCGCGTCCTTCATTCGGCGCTGATTTAACGGGACTCGCCTAGACGATAAATCGCGGCAGATTGCGTAAGACAAAGCAGCCGGAAAATCCCTCTGGCAAGAGCGCAGCTAACTGATTTGAATAACACACAAGCGGAATAACATATCGATAGTGGCCGGGGCAATGCGATAGCTTCCAAAGTAATTTCGCAATTGCTCTCGCGGGGAATGGAGAAGCGGAAACTCCATCAAACAGTGATTTTAACGGGGCCCTCGATCGTGTTGCAAAATATTATGGTAGTAAACGATTAAATCTGCGCTGTCGCGCGCGCGAGAAAGAGAGAAAGAGAGAGAGAGAAAGAGAGAGAGAGAGAGATATGCTGGAAGGGATTAGCGGAAATTACGGAAATTAAGTTCCCGCGACGGGTTCTTTGCGCCGTGTCACATTCTCGCGGGCGAATTATTAATATCTGTAATTTATGTGTGGCCGCTGTGATCTTAGTCCAATCCGACGTAATCGTAACACGCGATTAATCGCGATCGGGCGATTAAAATGCATTAAAATTCGCGCCGCGTCGCGAATCCGTGCCCGACTGAAAGGGCAATAATTTGCCCGCGTAATTCGAATAAAAATCCGCAAAGCGCCGCGATTAAAACGGAATTACGGCTACGAATAATTGCTTGCCACTGTCGTATCTCGCGGGTGTATTTCGATAATTCCCCGCGCGTTTATCGCCGCTTAGAAGAGCCGCGGTGTGCCATCGGCGGTGCAATCGGCGGATAAACGTTATCAGTCGCGCGTGCTTTCGTCAATTACGGGACAAATTGGACATTCCGGCGCGGGATTTCTCAGTTCCCGGATGATTCCAGGCGAAACGCCGAGAATCGAAACGAAAAACTGTCGCTTACTTTTTTCGGGACTCGGTAAACGCGTATTCTCGTTACTCCCCAACGCGGATCTCAAGTACGGCGGACTCGCTTCTTTCTTCCGAATGGATACTCGTCTTGCACTTATTGTGGATATTGCGCATATTAAACCGCTCAACCTCTGCGTATTCTTTGTTTCCAAATCCACATCCGAGCATCCAGCCGCGAAGTGCAAGTTCGGCTGGACTTCAATCGGCGAGAATTCCCCAACATAATTTCGGTTCGGTTCGCGTTCCGCAAAACTTTGTGCTTATTTTATGTAGATCGTTCATGTTGCGTTTCATTGTACCCTTTCTTTGTTCCTCCCCCCCACTCGCACCCCACACTCCTGAATGTATCCTCGATATAATCAAGTCCCACCCTATCTCTCTCTCTCTCTCTCTCTCTCTCTCTCTCTCTCTCTCTCTCTCTCTCTCTCTCTCTGACTTCCCTCTAATGGAAGCAACTCTTTGGCGAGCGTCGCTCTTGCGCTTCCTGCCGAAAAAGAATCTCACAAAGGCGAAAAGGCGAGGGCGCGAGCGGGGGCGAAAAGGAGAGCCGCGCGCGAACAAATTCCCGGCGCGGCTAATTAATGCCCCGGCTACAATGGCGAGAAGCACCGGGGTTCCTCAGACCTTAAGACCAATTTGTTGTGCCCCCGCGTCCCCGTCACCGTCGCGGTCCTCGCATTATACTTAGGGTTCCGTCATTATGTTTCCCCGGTTTTGCCGAAACAATACAGCGTGTAAGCGCCGCATAAGTCCCGGCATAATATCGCGTCGGCTGATTTATATCGCGCGATGCTAGCGCGATGCCTCGATCGAGCGATCGAGAGATCATCGGGACGAAGGAAGATCCCACACCGCGAGAGGTAAAAGTGCAGCCGGTGGAGGCAGAGGTTGAAAGGTCGTCGCTCGAAGCTTGTCGGAGACGTTTGTCGCGTGCGATGTTGTGCGATGTTTTTCTCTCTCGCGATCGTTGCTTTTCGATCTTTGATTTACTCGATATATTTAATACAACGAGTCGTGCGCGGAGTACAAGAGAGATGAGATTTTTAATAAGCTATTAGACCAACGTCTGGCATTTTCATTCTCTGATTCCGCACCCAGAATTACCGTTCCCGGCCGCCGTCAGAGCGGAGAAGCTGCATCCGCGGCCGCGTAAGGAGCAACATAAGGTTCTTGGCGAGACAAATCGCCCGAGCCGGCGTCTCCTTGTTAAACGAAACAAGCATTCGCCGGGGACTCCCGGGGACTCGTTTCGATATTTCCGCGCGATACCGCCGTCATTTACGAAACGCCGGTTTGTATGCAATGGCAGAATCCGGTATCCGACTTCTTTTACGGACGCGAACGATAGCGCGAGCTATCGCTCCTTGACCGCGCCGACAAAATCGATGCCGCGGAGCGGCTCGGCGCGATTATCATAATTAATGCGGACTAATACGCGCCCGGAGGAGATTAATATAATGCGGGCTGTATTAATTGATATTAATAAATTAATTGAAATTACGTCAACTCGCGACCGTGTTCCAATCGCGACCCCTGATCCTTTGCGTACAAATATACTGCATTATATTGATACAGGATTGAAACGCGGCGGTGTCGATTGGATTAACTTTCATGCGCGCGCCGATCGCGCCTTGGCCATTACGGCGACGACGAGTGAGACGTATAAAATTACCATCGGACATGATGATTGAAAATTTGAAGGAAGAAGAAGCAGAAGAAAAAACGAGTTGGAGTTGCAACGACACGGATGAGGAAATTTTTTCGCTCGAATCGACGCTTTGTTCAATCGCGCTCCTTCGGAGCTCCCTTCCGTAAAAAAGCTCCGTCGTACGATCCACCGAGGTGGGGGCCCTTTTGAGAGGCGTTGCCCGCATTTCCGAAAACCGAAATCCGAAACGGAGAGCCGTAGATTGCCGATTTCGCGCGCGCGCATCCGCGTAAACGGCGCCCGTTTCTTGCGCGCCTGAAGCGAGATTAAATCACGTTAAGCGCGTGTAAACGCGGGAGACCCGCCGCCGTTTTGCGAACGCGAGTCACGAAACGCATCGTCGCGCGATGAACGCGTCTTTCGCTTTTACTCACGGCTTAATCTCGAAAGTTGCCGGCGTCGCTGGTGAAAGGCAAGCCGGCGACGCGATGCGTCGCGGCGACACGTGTTGGTAATGTTCGTGCAAAACGTGAGGCTGCGTTTCGTTCGACGTATTCGGATTTTCGCGTGCAATCGCGTGCATGGGAGGAATGAGCAATGCTCGATCGGCTGATTTAACGTCGAACGCTAAATGGGCCTTCAGGAAAGCCGCACACTTTCTTCCTTCCCTCTCCATCTCTGCTTTGATTTTCCAAGCTGAGGAGTCAGCTCATGTCGTCTCGCGAAGGAACGATTTCCCTTCATTCCTCATGAAGCAATATCAAGCTTGGAATGCACGTGAAAATTCTCTATTAAGATCTCCTTTTCAATCGCGATGGCGCGGCTGTGCCCTCGACATTAACCGTAATATCGATAGGGACGAAGGACAAGTTATCGAGTCATCGGGGAAAAGCGAGAATCACGAAGGCAAGAAGATCGTGACGCGAGCGCGATCGCATATCAGCCCGAACGTATTAATGCACCGCACGTAAACTCGCTGCGTGCGTGCGTGCACGCGCTCGCGATTTCCTCCGGCGCCGTTTCCACGTGTCTTTTCGCGGGCACTCCACGGTCCCCGCGACCCTTCGACATCTTTATCGCCGCCGCGGGTTACGCGGGTTCAACGCACTCCTCGCCTCGCCACCCTTCCCCGCTGATTAACCCTTTCAACGCCAATGGCATTGCTCGACGGCGAGTCGCGGCAATTTATGCGCATACATTTCAGTCGCGCGCCGGATTTCGCCGTTTTCTTCGTCATCCCTTATCCGCCGCGAGCACCGGGCGACAGACGAGACGGTAACAGGGTGCGCTTAGCGTGGCTCGAGTAAATAAGTTCTAGCCGCCTTGTAAATCCGCTCGCGTGATTCCGATATACCACTGCTGCGCGCTGGATACGCTGACGCATTTATATATTTATCGTTATTATTGAGCGGCCCTTCGTGCGCAAGACACATTATCGACGGAAATTGGCGGCTTGATAGTCCTTCCCTGGAAATACACGTACACGCCAAACGTACAAAATTATCCGGTGACGGTAATAAAAAGCATTCCTCTCAAATCTCGACGATGCGATGGATACCTTCATTCCGAGATTGATCGGAAACGCTTCTCACGTTAGGGACGATATTCGCGTATCGGCGTCAAGGACGAAAGTCTTCGTCCGACCGACAGACTTCTTAGGAACGTATCCGCGTAATCATTAAAACCTCCTTGTGAGGCGAGATTTACTGGCGAACGCGTAATGCGTCCAAATGTCACGAAATCCTTCGTTGTTACTTTAACACAACATCGGGAACGCTTCGCACTTGGGTACGCGCGTCGTTCATTTCTAGCCATTGCGTGACCAATTCATCGTGTCCCTCGTCGCGGCTTGCCGATAAGCTTGCCTGTCTCCACACGTAGGCATAACCCTTTCCCTTCGTTTGGCCGTACTTTTGCTACGTCATTTACGATCCTTTCGTCCTGCGCGGAGGAAGATTACTCGAGGGACCGCTCGGCAAGCGCCCCGCATCACGCCAAATATCAAACTTGCCGGCTTTTATTGCTAGTGTCATCACGTTCTGAGAGACTCCTCCGGCGCAGGAGCCTTGGAAACGCGTGACCGTGCACGAAGCTTTCGTAAGAATTATATGTTCAAGAAAGCTGTGTCTTATCGGGCGATCTTTTCGCAAGTCGGCAAGTCGGCGACGCTTTTCTCTCGACGGCGTTTGTCGGATCCGATGAATTTCTTGCCCTCGTCTCGCGGAGCTCTCTAACGTTCCCCTCTCGTTTCTGTTGCAGCTGGGCTTCTTCACGTATTACACAGTGGCGATGGGCGAGGTGAACACCTCGGGGCCTGTGCCGATTGACAGCGTCTTCATCTACAGACCGGACAAGCGGCTCGAGCTGTGGAGGTTCGCTTTCTACATGTTCCTGCACGCCGGGTAAGTCTCGCGACTTCCTTCATCAACGGATGAAGAATGTCCCTTTCGATTTTCAATGTTCCCGCGGCGGTTGCCAGCTGTCCCTTCGCTCTCCTCCTCTTTCCCATCTCTCTCGTCCGCCGATCTTAATTAGCCGAATCTCGCGATCGCTCGAAGCAGATCTTCGACTTTCTTTTTTGTTTTTCTTTTTTTGCTCCATTTGCTCTTCAGCTACCAATGGTTTTTCAATCTTACTATGTTTCTCTATCCAGGTTTGTTATGCTCGTTGTTGTTGTTCTGGTTTGTGGTTTATGGAATTGGCGTTTGCCTTGCAGGAAAMCCCCTGCCGCTGGTTTCCCAGGAATTGCGTTCCTGTCTTTACAGTTCTTCGACATCCAAGATGTCCGATGTGTGTTCACCTGTCAGCCAGCCGTGTCGGCAGGCCGTGGAGCGCTGTAGTGTTGAACTTCAAACAACTAACAACCTGCTTTTCATCGTGCGGATCTATTGCCCGCATTTCTGGTCTTGCACTGATATTCTCCTTTAGTCTCTTTTCCACCTCCTTGACAAAAAGTTGGTGCTCCTTTACGTTTGTCTTTGTCTTGTAATATCTTTGTCAAGTTCGGTTCCACGTTATGCAGATGTTTAGGTTCACTCTTTGTGCGTGATTCCCAAAGATGCTTTGTTGTCTACTCAGAGCTTCGATTGGCGAACGATGAAGGATCGGCCTGCATTAACTCCGTGATTGCGGCTGCAATGATCTCTCGAAATCTCTCGATCTCTCGATCTCTCGATCGCGAGATGGGTCCATCATTCGATGGAGCGCATCGGCAACTCGCTCTTGTGACACACAAGTGCGCCGTTAATTTTCCACTAGCGCGGAGTGATAGAGAGAAAAAGAGAGAAAGAGGAGAAGGGAGGGGAAGATGTCGGTGTAATACGAGCATTGTCTTCATATCGCGCGCGCGCGCGCGATTTTGTGTAACGTTTCTCTCCTGCTAATGGATGCAAGAGCAGATCTGCGTCAGCGCGGGTTCGAATTATCGATGCTGAGATCGCCGGCGAGATCGCAGCTGGAAAAAAAGGGAAAATACACGGGCGTTGATGGTCCTCGCGGACTTTTAGAGCGGTGCCCATCGGGAAATGCGCGCTCCTCCCTTTTCTTTTGGCATTATCCGGAAATCCCCAGAGCGCCTCCGGCGGTCCGGCGCCTTCTCCAATCGCGGTTGATAAGTTTGCGTATCTGTGTGCGAATTTCGGGATCTCTTTAGAAACGGCACTACTTGTCGCCAAGTTACATTACGACGTTATCGTGCCGGAATCTAGAAAAGAGATACAGGCGACGCGGCGTTGCGGGAATTATTATTACGATTACGCAGAGTTCGCGGAAGAGGGATCGAGATAAAACACGTCTCTGGCTTTCGTCTCTTTTCCTCTCGCGTTTACGGACTCGACGTGCCTCCATGCGGCTCATGCGCTGCATTTATTCGCCCCGTCTGATTCAATTTGGTCCAGTTCTACTGCCGAAAGGGGATCCGATGCTATTTTTCGAGCCTCATCAATGATGAAAGACGCAATCGCAATATATGGGTCTAGCGAAATGTTCTTAGATACAAGATAATGCTTTGGGAAAAATGCTCGAGAGAGCTTCAGCTTGCGTCATTCCAATCTCTTATCCTCCTCGGGGAGGAGGAAATTAGCGTGAAGTAAAAGATCAGCGAAATTAATTTACCGCGATAAAATAGGTCATCCCATAAAATCATGGACATTGGAACAGCACTAGATGAAATCACTCGATTCCCAAGATAATTCCATTTCTCGCGTATCATTGTGGCTCGGCCGCGCTTGCTCGCGTCGATTTAATTCGAGCGGTGGCGGGAAACGAAATCGTGCGAGCGCTCGAGCACGTGTCGCACTCTCACGCCGCAAAGAGAGCGAGAGAGAGAGAGAGAGAGAGAGAGAGAGAGAGAGAGAGAGAGAGAGAGAGAGAGAGAGAGAGAGAGAGAGAGAGAGAGAGAGAGCGAAAGGAGACGGAAAGATGCAAGCAGCTTCTCCTCCC